>JABXWE010028542.1:0-19652 GCA_014611495.1 Limonius californicus
TCTAGCTTTGTAAATAATAGTAATAGTGAAAATGACAGTAGTGAAACTAACGCAAGTGAAAGTGAACAAATAAACGAAAGTGAAAGTGGAAATAATCGGTGCGACCCTTATTATCATACGCGTAGTGGCAGATGTGTTAAACAGCCAAAAAGATATACGCTCGCCTAGGTTAGGAAGTAAGTTAAGATTTGGTAATTTAGTAATTAATTATAAGTAGTAATATAAGTATCACACTCTAATTTTATAAAAGAGGAAAGACGTGGAGTGAAGGATCACATTCCTGGAAAAGGGATGTTCGAGCTCCAGGTAGGAGACCGAGGGTTGAGACTGTGCGGACGGGATTTGTAATCGGCAGTCGTAGTTTAACACCAGACTCGGGAGGATCCGACTAAATAATAATAAATCAGTTATGTAAGACAAAGACTTTTAATTCCCTACCTAGCCCAAGTAAAACATAACATAACAGATACGTAGACGATACGTTCGTCATTTGGTCTCACGGACGCCAAACACTAAAACAATTTCTAGTGCACCTAAACCCAATTAATAATAATATCCAATTCACAAAGGAAGTAACTAGAGGAAAATGGCAGTATTTCATTCTTAGACGTACATGTTACACGTAAATCAGATGGCAGCTTGGGGCACGCAGGTTACAAAAAGAAAATTCGCATCATCACTCGATGCAGAAAACAACTGTACTAAAAACTCTAACAACCAGAGCAGTCCGAATCTCAGATGCAGAACACCTACAACAAGAGAAAATTTATCTCTTGATGTCATTATAACAAAACGGTTATTTAACCACAGAAATTCAGAGAACAATCCCCAATGTGGAACAGCCGAAGGCTGAGGAGAAAGTGGCATCTCCGGAAGGCTTAGCTTTTCTACCTTACAGTAAAGGTACTACTGATAAGATTGGGCATGTTCTTAGAAGGTACAGCATAAAGACAGTCTTTAGGACTAATGAAACTTTGGGAAACGGTTTCAGATCTGTAAAGGATCATATATCAAATTTAAAATCAGCCGGCTTCTACAATATCCCTTGCTCCTGTGGCTCAAACTACATCGGACAAACTGCTCGTTCCATTCAGTTAAGATTGCGAGAGCACAAAGGCGATTGAAAACAGAAACGCATCACAAAATCTGCGGTGGCTGAATATACTGGTTTAACTGGGCATAAGATGGACTTTGACAATGCTCGGGTACACGCCAGTGTACCTCATTCCTTCCCTTGTATCATACATGAAGCTATTGAAATTGAAAAACAACCTAACAACATAAACAGGGAGGATGGTTTTAGACTCAGTAAAGCTTGGACCCCAGTAGTTTATCCTCTAAGGACTCCTAAGCATCATCGATCACGATCATGCTTCATTGGATCTGTCTTTTCCCAACGGTGACAGCCAACCAGAACTCCGTCAATCTGCCCATCTGACTCAAAGAGGTTTAAATACCTCCGCTTCCCGGATTTGAGTTCAGTGTTCTATTCACTCTGAAGATGCAAGCTACAATGTCTTGCGAAACGGTAGTTTGTATGGGTTCACAAACAGCTAACAGGCATAAGCCGATTAAGTATTATTGTCCTGGCAAACAAAATACATCAAGATCAAATCCTTGTCCGCCCCAAGGTTTGAATAATATAAGCACACGGCCCTGTTTAGGCAGGCTGGGCCTACGAACAAATATTGCTCAAACTTCTAGAGCAAATGCTTGTAAAGGCAGACAAGCTACAGGTCAGGCGGTCTAAGCCGAAAGTAAATTGTAATATTGATAAAATAAATATTTAATTTGACTTTCTGCAACAAAAGTCTGTGGGTATTAAAATTGAAGAGAAGCAACTGGGATGGTATGGACACCTACAAAGAATGTCAACAGATAGGCTGCCAAGGAAATCATGGAAGCAAGAAGTATTAGTAAATGGAAAAGAGGAAAACCAAGGAAGTCATGGGAAAAGCAAATAGCCAAAATGGGACTACGAAGGGGAAGGACGATCAACGAAATGAGAACCGCAACCAGAGACCGGAAGGGATGGAAGAATTGGATAGCGGAATCATCCGACAAACCCGACACCCAGATAGGATAACAGCGAATGGAAAAGAAGAAAAAGAAGAATTTGACTTTCTTTTTTTTATTATTATTAATGAAACATTTTAGCATGAGACTGATATTAACACATTGTCGAGATATAAAGCGTACAATAAAAATCATATAATTTGTTACTACTGTATTCTCCCAGAACATTCCAACAATTCTTTTAAATTTATGTTCAGAAAAATACAGTTCGACGCAAAGAATGGGAGTTTGCCAACGTGATGTAATCATACTTAAACCGACAACTGAAGCTGCATGCAATGTTATCCATAAATCAGTGTCCCATAAATTTGATTCTAAAATCTACAATATTGTCCAACAGGTGCCCTGAAGTCTTATCACAGTGAAGAATTGAATACACAAAAACACATACACTGTTCATATTAATGTAAGTTAATTCGAAGTAAACTATATTTCCGACTACAACCAGATTAGCTGTTCAAATGACAAATGTTGAAGCTTTCCCAGCAAAAAATGGGTGTATGTTAGTGTCTATCAATAAGGATAAAAGTGACTACTGGCAGGAAGAACTTGCAGACCATGTCTGTAAAGTATCTATAGGACTTTGAAAACTAGAAAACGTTCCTAAACAAACTTTGGCAGTTAGAATTGTTCAAGCCTTAAATTTGAAATTATATATTATTTATTTACAGCGAACATGCATTTTTCAGTGAACGTTCATCATCTACACTCAATTTGAGTATGGCACTATAAGAATTATTTATTTTATACATTAATTTATCAGAAATTATGTATACCGGGACAGTATATCAAAATTCTACATGGATAATAAATATGCGTTATGCATACAGCGGAGACTTACTTGCTTGCTTTGACTATGATAGCAGCAAGTTATTAAAAGCAGAGCTCTAAACCAGCTCTGGAGAGGCCAATACACTTCTACAAATCTGCCACTATACATAAACTATTACACGTTTATCAGTAAATAAACAATATCTATAAGACAGCAGAACAATTTAAAAATATATTTTAAAATATTGAAATACGTAACTACATATATAAAAATAGAGATAGGATAGTTTCAGAGGTTGCACTAAACTTAAATACAGATATTAAACCAATTTAAACTTAATTTGTTATACACAATTTTTTAACAAATCTGCAATGATTCAAGCATTTAGACTTTTAAGCTGAAGACCATGGTTAAAAATTGTTCGTAATGAATTGTAATTACCCCATCTTGATCGGTATCGTATTGGCGGAATGAAGCAGTTAAAGTCTAAAAACAACAGTTAATGTAAGCAATTTTTTACAAGGAATTATTTTCATACTTACATATAGAATAATGCAACACTGAATAAAGTCGTCAAACAGTATAGTGCCACGACCATGTCGATCGAATTTTCTCACCAAAATATCGATAACCCCATCACTCAAGCGATACCCAAAAGTGGTAAGAGCAGTTTTTAATTCGCTCCTGTCGATATTTCCGGAACTATCCCTGTCGAAAGATCGGAAACAGTTTTGCCAGTCGGTAACATACTTCCAAAGTGCACCGAAGTCTTCAAAATTAACGGTTCCCCTGTTGTGCTTATCAAACATACCTACAAATATAAATAATACTTACTGAATATATTTGTGTTAAAAACAGAGGTTTATTTTTTCATAAAACTATAGGGGGTTTCATTGTTTACCCAGTAACTACAAGTGGTAGATAAACGATGAAAGTGTACATACCAATCATTAAACGCACAGTTTCTGGATTAAATGGGCTCCAAGTGCCATTAGACAACGCAGTTTGCAGCTCATCGGCTGAAATATATCCGCTTCTGTCTCGATCGACCCTAAAAACACAAATTTCGATTTATAGGTTATGACCTTTGAATCAACAAATAATCACCTTGAAAAGACGTCCCATAAAAACTCTCTGGTGGGCATTGGAGAAGCAAAAGCCATTATCCTTAATTATGCAATGAATACGGTTTAGAAAATAAAATTGGAGGCTTCGACAAAACGAAGTACAAAATACCACACCTATCACTAGCCGGCAATATCTCCTTACTAGCGGCGCTTTGCGGATTGACTAAACATCCGTTGGAAGAGAACGGAGTTTATTTAGTACTACCAGGGCCGATTAAAAAGTTTAATGAACCTTAGATTCTGAAGCACGGGATTAAGCCGAGTTGACACGGGACGTACATCACGAGCGTGGTGTAGTTCCACGATACGAAACGTTATCACTTTCCTGCAAGGGTTTACACGCGGGTTTGGAATTGCTGAACGCATCGCGGTACATTTCAAAAAAAGTATCGAGGATCGGTATCGAAGTAGTTTTAGAAATTTAAATTTGCGATACTATTTTGCTCGAACATTCTAGATAATCAAACTAAATACATAATTCCAGTTCCTAAACCTTGAAACACGTTTAACACGTTTAGGTATCCTAGGTAGGAATGTAAATATTGGGTAGAGTGGGGTAATGGGACCACCTTAAAAGAAAGTTAATTTTTGTGGCTTCAATTCGATCTCAAACTTCGGTGCTAGTACTTAAATGTATCAATAATTTGTATTCCAACATAAATATATATTCAAAAGTACATTATCCTGCTTTCATAACATCAGAAAAAAAGCAACAACTTTTTTATGCAAAGTGGCGAAATTGCTCCACATTGGGGGGTAATTCCGTCACCGCCATAGGGTAATACCGCCACAAGCTATGACTATGAAAAGGGTGTTTATGGATAACAAATACACTGTAAAGTAACTATTCATTGCTTGTAACAGTTGTTTTGAACTGTTTACCCAGTAAACTGTATACTAACGTTAGTATACCGTTCACTGTGTTTACCTAACATACTGCTAAATTATACCGTTTTTACCAAAGATTCAAAATATTATACATCACGAAAAAACTTATTAAAAAAAGTTTATTGGCAGAAGATACAAGCATAATTTTCAGTGTTGTCTTTTCCACTACATTCAGAATGCGCCTACTTTGAGCAAATAACACAACGGTACCAAAGTTCATTGCTACCAAACTCTCCGCAAACCAAACACATCTCTGTATCAGCGGCTAACCAATCGAAGCCATCATCATCTTCATTCTGATCACATAGGGTTTTCTCGTATAAGTCTTCTAACGATGTTTCATCGAAATTCAGATTTCTTTTGCCAACTTTCTTAACAATTCTCTTTTTTTATTTTGAAACAAAAACTTATTTCCTTCTTCCATAACTTTTTTCATTCTGTTTAAACATTTTTGGATTCATCCCTTTGTTTTTGTTGTTTTTAGTATTAGTAACTTTTCTTTTGAGCGTTTTATTTTTTCTTTTAAATCTTTTTTTTTTCTTTGGCATCTTCAAAGACGCTCTTCATTGGCGTGGCTGTCAAAATAATAGAATGTAGTTTTCTATCTTTCTGAGTTTTAAGTTTAGGACCTATTTTTTTGCTGTCAGTGGTGAAATCTCTTGAATGCTTCTTTGGATATCCGATATTCCTTTGGATGTGCTTTGTTGAGGGTTGGCATACAAATCATATAATGAAGAAGTCCCATTGCTAGCAGCAGTGTTATGACGTGTCCCGGCAGCAGCGTTTTCTTCTCTGTCCTCAATAACTATTTGCTGAACAAGAGTATGAGCGGGAACAAAGCCATCCTCAGTAAACTTGTTGAGCTAAATAGGTAAAACTCCACAAGCTCTGAATCCTAATACAGCCTTTTCTAGAGTGGCAACTCTAGAGATCGATGCAATGTCGTAAGGTGTTATTTTCTAATGAAAGTTTGTTTTCCTGAAGAAATCACACCCTTTATTAAAAACATTCTTTAGAGGTGCGTAGAAAGCTACGTCTAGGGGTTGAAGTTTGTGAGAAGAGTGGGGAGGGATTGACACTACATGAATATGGTGTTGTCGGCAAAAATCATAGCACTGCAACGATATGTGACTGCCATGATTATCCATCACAAGCAGGACAGGACCTTCTTCACTTGACTCGACATCTTTGGAAATGCTCAAGCCATTCTAAGAATAACTCCTCATTTGACCACCCATTATGAGAACACTTGTCAATAGCTCCAGGTGGGCCTCCTCGCAGTAACCGAGGTGACATACGTTTCCTTGGAAATATGAACAAAGACGGTACATATCCTCCTGATGCACCCATAGTGCACACAACGGTTATTTTCCCCCCTCTCCCAACTAGTAATTCCCCCACTTGTTTCTGCGCTTGCGGTGCAAGGATTTTTTGAGGCTTTTGTACGGTGGAAATTTCTATTTTGTCCACATCAATGCGACTGGGTGAAAACTGAAACTTCGTCATAACAGTTTCTAAATTGTTGTAAAACAAATCAACCTCTTCTTTATTGAATGCTGTCGCCCTAATCCAGCTAGTGGCTTCAGGTTTCCTTAAACTGATTCTATGTCTGCTGACGAACCCTCATAACCAATCTAGCCCGGCCATTTTGCTTTGTTTGTTAAAGTTATGTTTTATTCAATTTTTCTCAGCTAAATCAAAAACCAAGCGCCTCAGTTCGGTCGTAGTGATTCAATAAAATATATTTGCCATGAGGACCACTATGTGTTGTTCTTGGTCTGTAGAAAAAACGGGTTTCCGACCTTATAAAGGCTTAGTATTATCTTCTAACTTTAATCTATCACATATCCATATCCATAATAGTTGTCTTTAAGCATCGGTCCTTAAACATTTTTTTTGCCCAGGCTTTAAGGACATAAAAGAACTTGTAACGGTATTTTCGCCTAGGTTGTCCGCAACCCATTTCACACTGGTCTCAGGAGTGTTTATTTGGAGCATTTACGTACTACGCATGTTTGATTTTAGAAGACAGGATTTCCCGATTGATTCTCTGCGTCTGACAGAAAACGAACGTGTCGTTGAATTGGTTTTTCCCGTTAAAGTGATTGTCGCTTTGAGTTCATCTCGATTTTGTGGAAAAATCAAAGATTATAACGTGATCGTTAGTAGATTGATCGATTACGTTATTGTCGCTATAATCAACGTTGCGATTCTTTTTTGATTTTTGTCGAGTCAATCGTACTTACCGATTGGTGAGTTTTTTTCTTTTCTTTTAAGTCATGGCTGACCTAATTTTTCCTTGTATTCGAATTTAGACAACTTGGGGACGGTGAGAATTGTCCGAAGATTTGTGCGCTTTTAATGGTGATATCTGCAGCTTGAGGGAATTAATATTCGAATTCAATCCAGCCGCCCGCAGTGAAAACACATGCCGGAATCGAAGCTGGTCTAGAACATTCCATTCCAGATTAACCAGGGAAGTGCACATTTATTTTTAATTTCGACGATTTTGGAGTCCATGTAAATACTCTTTGTTTTTTGTATGAATTTGTTTATACTACGGGGTAGATAGAAACTATGTTGTAATTTGCACAGGGTGTTTCGAATTACTTTATTAGCATAATTCATTGGTATATTAGTTTGTACAAGTATTAGCGTACATAATCACGGGAATTTCACTTGATATACAGCGTGAGTCAACAGGAGCGGTAATATTGCGTTTTGTTCGGGTTTCACAGCGATCTTTGATTTTCTTATCTACGCTGTAACTCTAGAAAGGCCTTTCATGACTAGAGTGTAGGACGCGGTTTGAGGGCGCTTGTTTGGGTAGTGAAACGCAGTATTTTTACTTTAGCTCAAAGTCAGGTATTATTGGGGCTGTATTGAGTGATTGCACTGGCAGTTGTGTACCGATACAGGTTATCGAGATAAGCAGAGAACCGCCCATTTTCGATTGAGGTTCGGGAGGCTATCATTAACCCATTATTTCCTTACTTAGTGTGGAGAATTTCCCTTGGAAATTATCATCAGGCGTCACAAACTGTTCCTTAAATTCCCTTCCTTCAAGTGCTTTGGTTGAAAAACTTTTTAGTGTGGCTAATTCGGTGTTGAGGGATATAAGACATGTACTTCTTCTTCGTCTTCTTGCCGTTTTTTCTTAAACCACTATACGGGTCGTCCGGCATCCAGTAGATTTCTCCATTCCGCCCGATCTCTCCATCTCCATAAGTTGTTGGATATTTTCGTTCCATCCCTTTCTTGGTCAGCCCCGTTTGCGTCTTTCTTTTGGCTGCCATGTCATTGTTTTCTTTGGCAGTCTGTTGATGTTCATTTTATTAACGTAACCACGTAAGTTGTATTTTCTCAATTTCATCCGTGATGTACGTTCTACTTGTACTATTGCTCTCACATGCTCGTTTCTTATCCTTTCCCGCAGTGATATTCTAACTGCTCTTCTAAAGTACCGTTCATTTCCAGCGCTCTTAGTTGCGCTTTATTTTTCTCCGATAATTGCCATATCTCCGATCCATACAGAACCACACTTTGTACCATTGTGCTGTATATTTTCTTCTTTATGTTTATACTAATGTGTTCGTCCCATAATATTCCATTTAGGGTTCCTGTTACCCTTCGTCGTTGCTTTATTCGTTCCTTTTTTTCCACTTCGTATAAACCTTGTGTTCCTAGTGTAGCTCCTAAATATTTAGCCTTCTGACACATTGGCAGCGTTTCACTAGTTTGCATTCGCGTCGTTATTCTTTCCTATGCATAAATATAGTGTTTATGTAAAATTCAACTTCAGCCCTTTTTTTATATTCTTCCGCTGCCCTCCGTAACATGTACTCCTCGTCCTGTGCGATTAGAACCTGGTCGTCTGCAAATTCTAGTGTATATAAGGTTGTGTCGTCGCCCATTGGTATTCCCATTCCCTTACATTTTTGTTTCCAGATTTGTAGTACCTTATCTATGTAGATTTTAAATAATGTGGGAAAATACACCCTGTCTCAGTCCCTTTGTTATTGGGAATGCTGGCGTCATTTCTACTCCTACCTCAATCCTCGCTTCTTGTTCATTATACAGGTTTTTCACAGAGTTGAGTAATGTTTTACTAATATTGCTCTCCTCTAGTACTTCCCATAGTATCTGTATTGGTACGTTGGCGTACGCCTTTGATATATTAAAAAATATCAAGTGTAACTCTCTTCCGGTCTGAAGTTTCTTCTGTATCACTTGAGTTAGACAGAACAGGTTATCCAAACAGGATCGCCCTGCTCTGAACCCACTTTGCTCTTCGGATTCATATTCCTCGTACTGTTGCTCTATTATATGCCGCACGATCCGTCCATACCTATCTTGCTTATAGTACCAGTGACTACAATTCCCCAATCCCCGGTCGTTGTCGCAGAGATCTCTTCTTCCCTTTTCGTATATTGGCGTTATATGTCCCATTTTCCACTACGCCGGTCTATCTCATACATTTATACTTTGGCTTATTAGCTTGTTCTTCTGTTATTTCCACTTGATCTTCGTTTCCCATATCATATTGATTCAGTTCTTCATAACCTCGTAATTCAGGTCTTTCTTCTAGTAACAGTTTTTGGAATTATTCTTTCCATTCTTTTGTCGAAATATTTTGCATTCGTACTTTCTCTCTATGTGGCGTCTTTATTTGTCGTATGAAGTTCCATATCTCCGCTGACTTTCTCCCCCCTATATACATCTCCACTTCTCTACATTTCGTTTCCCGTGTTTGCTGTTTTTCTTTTCTTATCATGTATCTTACTCTTGCTTGCTGTTGCCTATGCTCCTGTCTCCATCTTGCTTTGTGTTTAACCATTTTATGTGTAATTCTGTCTTATGTTCTATCTCCTTCAATATCTCCTCGTTCATCCAGTACTTCCTTGTTTGTTCCTCAAAGACATCGACTGACGGTTAATAATTTCAAAATGGAGCTATTTTTAAAAGTGCATAAAGCTTATCTGTAACTTATTTTTTTTAAGTTCCATTTAATAATTATATTAACTACTAAGCATTTGTTTAAAAAATAAAACCCATTTATATTTTTTACTCTCCGTTCCCCAACGGAAAGATATCGCTAAAAGTATAGCAATACTTTTTTAAGTCGACTCTCGGTATCGCGACAATTTATGAAAAAGGTAATCGTTTCGACTAATGCGAATGAATGTTAGAGTATCTTCGTTAACTAAAAACGTACTGTCTTTCCTGAAGTTTCTATGAATCTACTTTGAATGTCAGAGGCACTGAATAAGATAACATCATACATTCAAATAGTTAATACTAATAAAAGATGCTACGCCAACCAAACTAATTTTGGAATTAACTCTTCATTATTTAGCTAGAAGGGATTAGAGATTTGGAATTTTGTTCACTCACGAACGAAAAATGATTTCGTCAACTGCATTTTAGTTAATTCGTGAACGAAAACGTCATAATCGTATTCCACGAATTTGCGATTACACGGTTAAGTGATCCACGAATGCGTGAACCACGCTCGTGACGCACGCCCCGTGTGGACACGGCTTTATATTCAGCAAACTTCACTCACGTGGTCCAATCAGTAAAATAATGACGTGTTACATTGAACGAGTAACGTAAAGCAAGCTTTTAGGTAAGGCATGAATCATTGTAATTCCGGAATAAAATTCCCGCAGGTATATCAACAACTAAATTTTGGCAGCCTACATATTTTACGTGAAATTGAAATACGTCATAACCAAACGTAAATTTTCTACAAGTTACGCTTAACTATCTTTTTGTATATAGTAGCAAGCAAAAGTATTCGTTCCATGCCCATTTTTTAATTGTAATATTTGTATTTTATTACTTTTTATATTTGGTATTACATTTTATTATATAATTTTTACTGTTTTTATACAGGGTGGGTCTGCTAAGGCGAATCAGCTTGATATCTCGCTTATTTTAAATTATTTTTGGACAGATTATAGATAGATAGTGCTCTCTATGTATAATACACTGTTTGACTATATCAACTAGATTAAACAATTTTTAGAAACTGCTTATAATTTTTTTGTATTAATTGCAGCTTTTAGCGACGATCATTGCTTGAAACAATATTTCCTGTAAAACAATGAAACATCTATCTAGACTCATATACCGAGAAACAGATACTGTCCTCTGAGCTTTTAAACGCGTCACTTTTCATTTACCAATTAGTTTGTGTCAACTGTTATCGATTGCAGTCATTACGGCATTAATTTGTTTAGTTAAATGAATTTTAAAACAATTAAAGAACCAGATACTTTTAAATGGGACATTTCGCATTTACAAATTGGTTTGTGTCAACAGATATGGATTGCACTCATTAGGACGTTAATTTGTTTAGTTTAAAGGAATTCTTGAAATAATTAAAGAACCCGTTTAGCGGAATACGGAGTATTATACAGGGGGTGACTGAAATGCTTGCCCAAACTTTGGGAGCAAGTCTTCCACAGCAAAACAAGAAGTTTATATGAATATTGGTCCAGAAATGCTTCGTTGAGGAGTTACAGCCTTCTAAATTGAGATCACTTTTTGCATATAATTATGGTAATAGTTTTGAAATTTTATATTTATACGTTACCCGTCAAGATTGCGGGTTAGAGCCTAGTTCGCTTTAATTAGTGAGCTAGAGGCGTCTCAAGTGGGAGGATTAGATGCAGTTTTCTACAATATCTTTTGCATCGTTCTGTTTTTCTTCTCTTTAACAAAAAAATCTTATTCGGTATGCAAAAATACCCAAAAAAGTACTAAAAGTCTGTAAACCTAGCCGATTTCGAAATAATCCAATTTTCATGAAATTCGAGAATTTTGAAATTATCCCGTTTGCAACAGCCATTTGTTAAATTTAGAGAAATCAATGACAGACTATGTTACGGGCCAAACGAGCTTTTTCGTCGACCCGCAACCGGATAGGTGGAAAAAGGCCTACAGCTTAGCTCAGAGGAGTAGGGGAGGTTCACGGAAATCGTCCTAGTTGTGTACAGGGTATGTCGAAATTAACGGACACCACCTTCCAAATCACAGCTGATTCCAGGTTCTCGTGGAAGGCCGAGAAACCAGCAGCTTACGGGAATCGGACTCACCTTTATTGTGCCTCCTTCTGTATAAAAAGTTTATAAAATTCATGCACACACAAATACAAAATATACAGCAATAAAATATGTAATAAATTTCAAAATACATATAATTAAGCGATTGAAAATAAATGACTATACAAAAAAAAGACAGCAAATGGTGATATTATAGTTCAATACTACAAACGGTTATTGCATTTAAATTCTTCAAACAAAGCTACGTGGCCAGTGGCGTCTGAGTTCACAAGAATAATACAATATATAATTACTTTTTACAATTAACACAAAAAAAGACAAACGATGACTGATGGTCGCTTTTTGTCGCATCAAAAAAAGGTCCAATTCCTTGAACTTTGAAAGTTAAACGCGTAAAAGGTTTTTTTTTCACAACACAAAAACTAGTTCTTTTACCTTGACTTTCGGTGAATGGAGTCGGGAGAGAGGCAGGTCCAATTTTGGGGTGTTTTGTGTTCTTAAGAAGCAGGAAAATCCACGGGCACGCCCCTGAAGACTGGATCGAATGGAGTCACCGTAAGGGACAAAACTTCAATGCGTTCGTCGCAACAGCGGCACTACCAGAGGGACAGGAAATGGGTTCGATATTAATCCGCCCAAGGCGATCAGTAAATTCGCAATAAATTGCCTTCCAAGGGTTAAAATTCCAGTGTGTTTTTTTAAATAAGACACTTGTCGATGGTTCTGTTCACCACATGGTGAAAACAGCGATACGAAAATCACGCGATGGACACCCATCGAAAATCGAAGCCGCCCCTGCAATTCTTGATTACGGCGCTTATCGCAGCACCGAACGAAAATGTTAAGTCGACTCCCGAGGAAACTTAACGCGAACCTGAATTGCCCAAAAAGATTACACCAATTCAATCACACAATCAATTCTGGACCGAAATAACACGTACGACTTCCGAGAATTGTTTTTGATCGGCAAATCTACCCTACAAAGGGAACTTTCAAAGGCTTTGCGAAATTGGCCTCCCATAACTCAATCTTAAAAAAATAATATACCGATCGACTTGGCAATTAAAATAGAATTTTGATTCTTATGAAGCGGCAATTAAAATACGAGTTTAATTCAAATGAAGTGGCAAAATCAAATGAACATAACAACTATGTTATTGAAGTCTTACAAGAAAATTTCGAAAAATTACGCCTACGGAAGATACAAAAAAAAACGACATCTAGTATGAAAAAGTAGACACTGAATATGAAAAGTGCAAACATAAACACAAACATTAATGGTCAAAAATTAGTAAACTTTGCAGCAGAGAAGAGGATGATTTACATAAAACGTAAAGATATCCATAAGGGAAAACGAAGAAGCCCAGACGGAAAAACTACGAACCAAACTATTATTTTATGAAGAAATCCATATAACATACATAAATCACGTAGAGTTGCAGGGGAACGAGCGTGTATTTAGGCCACTATATGATCCGTAAAATCTGAAACAACGGTTACCGGAAGAGAAGAAAGTGCTGAAATTAAGACGAACAAGAAGATGGGACCTAGTAGTAGTAGATTATTGAGGGGGGGGGCTAAGATTCCCAGCAAGTAGGCCCCTATGGACACTTTTTACTAACCCCTGGCATCCCCCAAATCATCACTACCCTCTCTTCCTCTCCTACCTCCTCTACCACTCATTGAGCAAACCGTTCTGACATTCTAATGAATGCCTGGATGTCCGCCTATGCGAGGGAACTCACCTCTGCACTGCGAAGCGTGTCTGCGCCGACAATTGTATGTCTTAATCGCGTTCGCGCCCTGCTTGCTCCTAGAAAGTTGAAGGTGGTTTTCTCCTACCCTCCGCAAGGCTCACATAGTGGGTCGTCCTCTACACCTAGTAGGCTTAGGTGTCTGCTAAGCTTACAGTGGCATGGTCTCATCCATCGCAAGTCTTAAGACACACAGGGCCTAGAAATGTATGTGGCAAAAACAATTCAAGCAAATCATCGTCCGGCCAATAAAGTGGCAGCTCGGTCATTACCCAAACGATCATACAGTCTAAACTAAAACTTAACCTCACTGTTGACAGCAATAATATTCTTCCACACAAAGCGCATATCTAGGTATAAGTAGGTATGTGAAAATTCATAACATGGCCAGCTCAACACCCCTAACTAAACCCTACAGAACATATATGGGACATTGAAATCTGTATGAGCCATGCATTTGTGTCAGATGTACCGATATCCGGTTGCTCCTGGGAACAGTAGGAGAACCATAATTAGAAGTATAAATCGATAGATAAATGCTGTACTACAAACAGAAAGATTAAATGCTTATTATTCACAGCTTTTCCAATACGTTCTTGCACCTGCAGTTTGTTATTGATATTTTAGTTTCGCTCTATGTGGTAAAATTTAATTATTAAACCTCACAATTGGATTGAAATTTCACTTTCTTCTGTTGATTACCACTTTTGAAAACTACATTAGCCAAAATAAAAGTTTACAAAGAATATATTACGCATTTACATTGACTTGCTCCGTTATAGGAGGTTTGATGAGTTGTTATATATTAATTCTGCTGTAGCTTATACAAGGGAAAGCCGATTTGAAGTGGCCGCCATTTTGACATTGCGCATTTCGCATCAATTTTGCTTTTACAGTTGTGCAGTACATATACAAGGCGGCCCACCGAAAACGAAGCAAGCGTGTTTTGTGATGCTAAACCTCAATTCTTCGAAAAACGCCCGAACACGTCAAATTAATTTGCCAGGGGACATGTGATACGGCTATTTCTGTTCACTTATCTTCAATCCCAAAATTGCGGTGACTTTCACCGCAAGTTTTATCCCTACAAGGTTATTTTGCTACAAGAACTTAATGAAGACGACTTTGACCGATGATAAGCAACCCAAATTTTGTTTTTAAGGGGGCTTTTCCGATGAATGTCCTTTTTTCGTATACTACATTCAATCGCCATAATTGTCGTTATTGATCGGATTCAAATCTAAGGATATTTCACTCAACTCCTCGAAAAACTAAATGTTTGGGCTGGCATTTTTGGTAATCATCTCATTGGTCCTTTTTTCTTACCTGGTAATTTGAGAAGCCAGAAGTATTTGGAATTGTTATACGCCAACATTGATTCAAAATTAACTAACATTATAGAGAATGATGATTATTACCTCGAAGATCATTTGATATTCCAACAGAACGGAGCTCCTCCGCATTATGCACTGGTTGCTCAACAGCATTTGGATCAAAGGTTTCCAAGTCAATGGATTGGAAGAAAGGACGCTATTGAATGGTCCGCAAGGTCACCAGATTAATCTCCACTAGATTTCTTTTTATGGGGTCATTCAAAGAATAAAATTCACACAACCAACCACATTATATACAAAATTTACTGCAACGTGTAATAATGAATGCCGTCCAATCACTTCATAAATGCGACATTTTCAACGGTACCTTTATTAGGTACTGTATGGACCCTGATGGTGTTCATTTTGAATATTTATTACCCTGAAACTTTGAACATTTCCGTGGGAACTAATGCTCGGAATCGAAATCACTACTGTAAAGAAATTTCATCCAGTTTTCAAATGGCACGGCTTTTGATAACCTTTGCCATTTTAATGTTTAGAGTGAAAGCCTTCCTGATTTGGGGTTGAAGATAGGTAAACAAAAATAGCTGTATTACGAGGATTGCTCGATAACTACGTGGCCTAACACAGAGATGGCGCGAATTCGGAGGATTCTTCTTTGCCATTCTGTAGAACTATCCTTTATTAGATTAAATATGACAGTACAGAGCGATCTGTCAATTAGTCTGTTTTTGACAGTACGCCAAAGTGAACGTCTCGTGTGATTTTGTAAACAATGGAAAAAACTGAGTTGAGAGCAGTGATAAAGTACTTTCATTTGAAAGGCTTAACACCAACCGAAATCAAAGCAGAGCTGGATTCAACACTATTGGAATCCGCTCCTTCGTTTTCAATGGTTAAAAAACTGGGTTGCCGAATTTAAGCGTGGTCGTGTGAGCACAAATGATGAACGCCGTAGTGGACGTCCAAAAACTGCTACTGCCCCGGATATGATTGAAAAAGTCCACCGTATCGTCAATACGATACGATATTCGACGGTCATCCAACGATGACCGTCGAGTAAAAGTGCGCGAGATAGCAGACATAGTGGGTAGGTATCTCAAATGACAGGATGCACAGAATTTTAACTGAAGAATTGGAAATGAAAAAACACTCGGCGTGTTAGGTGCCGCGATTGCTCACACCGGAGCAAAAACTGAATCGTTTGAGTGTTTCTCGCGGCCTTTTGGCGCGTTTTCGCCACAATCTGAAGGATTTTTTGCACCGTTTCATAACCGTCGATAAATCTGGTTCCAACATTATACTCCCGAAACCAAAGAACAGTCCAAAAATGGACATACAAAGGTTCTTCGCCACCAAAGAAGGCAAAAACGGTTTTGTCGGCAGGAAAGGTTATGGCAACCTTGTCTTCTCATGGAATTATCTTGGTCGACTACTTAGAAAAGGGGAAAACAATAAATGGCAAGTATTATGCCAATTTGTTGCAACAACTTAGCGACAAAATCAAAGAGAAACGGTCTCATTTGGTAAAGAAGAAAGTGCTTTTCCATCAAGATAACGCACGCCCACAAGTCTGCGATTGCAATGGCCAAAATTCATGAATTGGGATTTGCATTAATGCCCCTTTCGCCTTATTCCCCAGATTTGGCTCCCAGCGATTATCATCTGTTTCCAAACTTGAAAAAATGGCTCGGCGGTAAGAGATTTTCCTCTAATTCCGAGGTAATCGCTGTTGTAAATTGCTATTTCTAGGACTTGGATTCATCGACCTACAATGAAGGCATTGCTAATTTGGAATATCGTTGGAATAAGTGTGTTAAGCGAGCAGGAGACTATATTGAAAAATAAAATGTTTTTTGTCGAAAAAAACTGGCGTTTTCTTTGTTAGGTCAGGTAGTTATCGAACCGTCCTCGTGCACGTCCCTCTGGCAATTTGCGGTGTTCGGGTGTTTTTCGAAATAATGTCATAAAACACGCCTGTTCCATTTTCGGTGGGTCACCCTGTATGTCCAAAATTAATTATAAATCGATGTACGTCACAACAACGTGCACAAATTGTAACTTTGTTCATTAAAAACAATGAGTTGATGAATTTTTCACCGAAATCATCCATGTCGCCTGACTTCCACTGGAGTTGTACAAGGGCAGCCTTTTAAGTTTTTACAAAAACACTGTTTTATTGCTTTTCAAAATATTCGCCTTTACGATTTATACACGTTTGCATGCGTTCAAACCAATTCTCGAAACATTCTTTCCACTCTGAAGTTGGTATCTCAAAAACATGTGTTTTGAAGGCTTCAACAGCTTCTTGAGGTGATGAAAATCGCTATCCATGCATTTTTTATTTGACATTCGAGAACATAAAGAAGTCGTTAGGCGATAAATCAATGAATACGGACAATGAGACATTAATTCGATGTTTTTCTCCTTCAAATAATCAAGTGTTTGACGTGCTGTGTGAGAGCAGGCATTGTCATGATGAAGAATGTTGCGACGTTTTCGGTTGTTTTTCCTGATTTCGTCGATGACTTTTGGCAAACAAATTGTTGTATACCACTCGGCGTTAACTGTTCTTCGATCCTTTAAAGGAATGGTTGCAGCATGTCCAGTACAACCGAAGAAACAAGCGATCATTATTTTCTTGGAAATACTTCGTGCACGAACAACTTTTATGGCATTCGGTTCATCTTGGAACACCCAAACAGTTTGGATTGTTGCTTAGTTTCCGGTTCATACGAATATATCCAAGTCTCGTCACCTATTACGAAGCTGTACACGGATTTTGCAGTTCGTCGGTCGAACTTTTTGAGCAATTCTTTACACCAATTAACACGAGCCTTTTTTGAGTTTCACGGCTAAATGTTCATGCAAAATCGAATGTACTGCAGTCTTCGATATGCCCAAGGATGTCTCTATCTCACTGTAAGTCACATAACGATCTTCTTCAATCATGTTGCGCACAGCATCGATATTTTTTGGAATAACAACCGATTTTGGTAGACCTTCACAAAATTCATCACTGACGGACGCACGCCCACGACGAAAATTCTGCAAACCAATTGTACCCAATCTTTTTTGATGGTGCTTCATTACCAAAATTTGAACAAAGCGATTCTCTGTATTGTTGTTGAATTACGCCTTTACTAAACTCGTAAAAAATCATCCAACAAAAACCTTCACGTGATCTCCATTTTTTTCACAAAATAGCTTTCTTTAAACGGTTACTGTAAATAAGTAAACTACTCCAATTTCTAAGCTGCCACTGTTTTCACAATAACAAATGTCAAATTTTACGAAAATAGTAATGACACATCTCAATAGCGCCACCTAAAATCCATTCAAGATAAGCACGACACTGTAGTAAACAAACCATCTGACAGCGAGTCTGATTCACACGCTTAAATATGTTACGTAGCTTGCCGCGCGTAAATAGAAATAGGTAGTGCAAGCCCTTTGATGCAAATACAGCTGTAAACGTTCGTGTGAGAATTCCTTTTTTTTTAACAATTATGGTTCTAAAAAGAAACATTTTTTTATACAATGCGGCATCCAAATTGTGGGTGTCTAAGATTTAGAAAGTTTGGTTGTACATTCTGAAAAATAACCATTTAATTAACCAGCAAATACAATAAATATTATATCAAAATTATTTCTCATCAACGATTTCATAATAGGTAATTGTCATTAAGTAAACAGAAAATTTAAGAATTATATATTAGGTTAAATGTTAGTTAATGAGTTATTGATGCAAAGCCCATTTACTTAATATTTACGTTTCATCCGTATAAAATATTGATCGTCCTTCTTCACGGTATATTTTAATCGATATTAAATACTCCGCCGCCAAGCAATAATTTTATCCTGTTCTAGCAAAGGAGATTTTCGGAAACGAGCAGCATACTTAAAATTAAGTTTTTTCAACAATTTATAAAATGTCGTTCTCTTAGAATTACGTAGCTGTTCGTCCTCATTCACGGTTACCAGAACTTTATCTATCTTCGGAATTTCATTACAAAAAGAAAGCGTGGACCTAAACGCAAATATTTCATGAAAATGTGAAAATATTAAGAGAAAACAAACAAATGGTAACATCGTAATGTTTCTCTACACAATTTACCGTACTGCAAGAAAAATACAAAAAGATAATTAGACATAAAATATGTAATAAAAAATAAACATAAATTCGAAAATTTATAAGAGACTTTCTCCGAATTACACGTAGTGCTGCCGCGAGCCTATACTCGCGCGAGAAATGACTAATACTCGCCTCGCCTCGCATTTTGTACGCGAGAATTCAAAATTTTCTCGCCCCGCGCGAGAGCTCGCAGCCATAAATCTCGTCTCGCTTTGTCTTGCGAGATCTCGCTTCTAAAATATTTCCCATATAATAAACTTGGATTTACCAAGAATATTTGCAAGTGTTTCTAAAAACAGGTAGTTTAACGTAATCTGCTACATCCTGCTTTACTAGCTTAACTAGAAGCACTTACTGCAAAAACTTGCGACAGGTATTGAACCATAGAGGGTAAATAATAAGAACCCTTTAAACTTTAAACTTTATATTTTTCTTGGAAGTGTTCAAATAAAGCAAATTCGCCGCTTGTTTACGTTTAGGATTTTTAGTTTCA
>JABXWE010028543.1:0-11099 GCA_014611495.1 Limonius californicus
TGACAAATGTCGAAAAACAAATTTTCTACTTTTCATCACAATACCATGGCCTTGCACTGTTGTCATATGTAGTATTTTCGAAATTTATCATTTTTAACAGTACTTCCAGAAGAGCAACTAGAGCGTCAACTCAATATTAATCTTTACATAATCAAGTGGCAGTCATTCACTTATCGGCAGATACGTGCAACATTAAAGTTCTCGTTATTGTTTCCATGAAATTCTGTTTTAAAGATATGAACTTTAACACTCTCGTACAAGAAAACTAAGCTCCAAATACCTACTTATTTTTGAAGATTTGTATTAAGCATTCATAAAGGAAAAATTCTACCTGAAGCTTTTAAGGCATTTAAAGGACACCCTGTATATATATATATATATATATATATACGAGGCTATCAGCCACCGCAAAAAGACAAATTCAAACTCTAAATCGGTAGAGCTGGGACAGATATGTACAAACAATATAAGATGACATGGGCATCAAGAACAAGCCTATAAAGCTATAAAATACATAAATGCAGGCACCAAAAACTAACTGTAACTTAACCCAATCCCAATTAATAATTGGAATACCTATCAAAAGCAGTGGACTGACGTGGAAACAAACACAAAAGATAAGATAATAGCATATACTAACAAGCATATCGATCTGGTAAATATGACTAGCACGACTATTAAACCTCTTTAACATCTCCTGGAAGATAGGCCATGTCCCTGAAGAGTAAGGAATAGCCACGTTAACGCCAGTATTTAAGAAAGGGGAAAGGAACAAATGCGTTAACTACCGGAGAATTACTTTATAGAACGTAGGTTATAAAACATTTGCAAAGATTATAACAAGACGAATCAATACTACGAGGATTATTTAATAGAAACACGTTTGGATTGCGTAGGCGTGACTTGATCGTGATAACAATTTCATGCGGTTGTTGCAAGTGTTTATTGACGTATTACTGAGGTGTCTGTCATATTTCTTTGCGGTTGCTTCTTTGTGTGCATTTTTATGGAGCTCGGAAATGGCGTTTACTATAGAAAATCCGTCCAAAGATAATATGCATGCTGTTATTGAATTTTTAGCCGCCGAAGGATGTCAGCCACTAGAAATTCATGAGAGAATGAAAGCTGTATATGGTGACTATAGATATTTTCAAACGGCAGTGGTTGACTGGTGCAGAAAACTTCGACAAGAAAGGGAGTCGACTAAAGATTTAGCTCGTCTAGGTCATATTCGTATTTAAACTTCAGATGAAAATGTGAGGCATCTGAAAACTGCTTTACTTGCAAACAGGCGCATTAAAATCATAGAATTTTCTAGAAATTATAAGAATAGGAAATGTTCATTCCGTTATCCATACTCTTGGTCATCACAAAGTAGCTGCTCAGTGGATTCCACGGCTGGTTACTGATGACCAAAAGAATTTTTTTCACATCGTCACTGTAGCATTTGATGTCCTACCAAGAAGAAAGCAGTATCTTTTTTCACCGGGTTGTTGCTGGTGATGAATCTATAGACCGGAATCGAAGCATCAGAGCATGCATATTCTTTGACGCCGCAAAAATTCCGATCTCAAATGTCAGCGGGAAAAGTAATATTAACCGTTTTTTTAGTTCACGGTGTACTACTGTTGGGTTTTAAAGAGCCTGGTGTCAACATCAATACTGAACGATACGCGAACAGCTTACAACAACAACAACATCGTCCCGGTAAACTCACAAATTGTTTCATTCTATTGCTTAATACTGCTCGCCCCATGTAGTCCAAGTGATTCAAGATATGCTTGCGCATATGAACTGGGAAGTGTTACCCGCTCTACATTTCCGATTTATCCCAAAGCAAGTCGAATTTTCAAAATGATAGTAATTTAACATATTAACTTCATTTAAAAAAATGCACATTCTTTGTTTTCGTCGTTTTTGTTTTCTTTTTCACACTTTTTTTGGGGCCCCTTGTGTATTTCGGAGCCCGGGTGCCTTATACTTCCCATCTGGCCGGCCCTGGCGCGCCCCCATGTAGCCCTTACAGTCTCGATTTATCCCTCTACAACTTTCATGTCTTTAGCCCATTAAAACAATGACTAAAGAAACAGCGATTCACTTCGGAAATGAAGTGCAGACTGCCGTTAGAGAATGGTTTCGTCAACAGCAGCAATAATTTTACCAGCAGAGAATCTATAGCTTAGTACGACAGTGGGACTCATGCCTTAACGTTAACGGAGATTTTTTTTTAATTGAATTAATAAAAATTTTCTAACAGGCCCCAAACTTGTTACTATTGAACAATCCTCGTATCAGCAAACACCTCCTTGGAGAAGCCCAATATATATTCCCAAAAGAACGTTCATGTTCAGATTGTATATTCTCCGTAGCTCAAATTATTAAGAAAAGATGTTAATACAACCTACCAACATTCATATTTTTGTAGTTTATACCAAAACCTTGATAAATTCAAGAAAAACAACTGGTGAAATTCATGAGCCGAAAAGTCTATCCTCAACACATAATTCGAATTGCCCAGTGTGTGTTTATGTCAGCACAAGATTCCAAATAGATAAAGAGAGTAGAAATAAATTGTAAAATGAGACAGGGACGCCACCTTATTTAATAAGCAAGGTACCTACGTATCAGCCTACATTGAAGTAAACAACACAAATATTGACACTGCTGTATGCCGAAGACAAAGTTATATTTGCTGAATCGGAAGATGACCTACAAAGGACAATATATAAATTACATCAAATATCCTACAAATACAAGCTACACATATAATTTCACCGCAGCAAAGGAAGTGAGTTGTAGTTTTAAGAACAGTATTGTAATAATATCAATACACAGGGTCTCCTGAAAGTAAAGTGACACAGGTTAACTACAACTTCCTGAGGTCAAATGCAACCGATTAAATGAAACATACCTTATTACAAAAGTGGTTCCGTACGAAGTTAAAGCGCCTGAAAGAAGAAAAAATGTTTTTATCATTGGATGTGTTTCAGAAACAGAAGCGGATAATGCTGAAAATTCAGGAGAAAACGAACATTCTCAACGTATAAGCATTACTACATATTGTAGAGGGCGCAGTCTGCAGATTGTTTCGTATATCTTCTAACATAATTTTTTTATTATTAACATTTTTGTTCTTATGGGTAAAGTTTATGCTATAGAAGTTATTTTTAAACAAAACGGTGTACTTGTTTTATGTCGATAAATTTTACTACTTAAAAACTAAATTCATTTGGGTATACCCTATACCCAATACCAATAGATACTATTGCTACATATTGCTACAATTCAATATTAAACATATTCTTCCTTCTTTAAACCTCCATAACTTCTAGGTATGTATGGTTTAATCGGTCCCATTGGACTTCAGGAAGCTGTAGTTAAGCTGTGCCCCTTTACTTTCAGGAGACCCTGGATATTGATATTATTACAATAATGTTCATAAAACTACAACTCACTTCCTTTACTGCGGTGAAATTTTCTTGATAATAATTTGCTGCTTCAAATCAAGTTCCCAACACCTAATAATTGGCTCAGGCGGTAGCTTAATATTTGGCTTTTGGTTTCATACAGTTCTCTACGAAATAGTGCTTTCAAAAATACCTTTTTGTATATAAAATAAAATCATTAACTACAAAGTATTTCTTCCTCTCTGCTTTTGCAATATATGCACATAAAAGACTTGCAACAATTTGGCAGCTTCAAGCTGCTCCATCGCTACTACGAAATTGCAGTTACAAGCAAAATAAAACCAATATGAAATTAATTAGAATCATCTAACATGCAAACAAAAAAAAATGAAAACTAATGCGGAACCACATAACAAAAAATTATCAAATGCATATAAATCTGGGATCTATTCATTATTATACCGAAACCAAACGCTTTGCAGTTTTAAACAGAAAGCCAATAAATAATACGTAACCATATTAAAATTGTAATATATTAAAATACGCTAACGAGGTATTGAAGTTATAATAGTCTAATGTCCTGTATGACATGGCGTAAAATATAATTTCTTGAATGCTATTTTATATTTGAATTTATATAAGGAAGACTTGTATTGAAATTGCTATATGATTTATACAAACCTCAGGGGTTCCAACTTCAGTCATCGTGTAACTTTTATCTTCTAGGTCTTCATTATATAATTGTGTAAAATTACAAAAAAAGTGGCTGACAGCTGTAAAATGCCTTAGCTTTCTTGAACGTCACGAAGCACGTCAGCAAAGTAATGTGCAATGCAAAAAATAAAATTAAATATAGAAAAAACATTGTTAAATATCTTCCGCGTTCAGACCTACTAAGTAGAAAAGGGCAATCCGTATTTATTATTTAGAAAATAGTTACATAATTTAAGCTACATTGCAAATCACTTCCAGTGAAAACTTGTATTCATATTTTTTCTCACTTGTGAAACTTATCAAATGTATATCCTAAACTATTGGAAAACTACAGTATTAGTCCAAAATTTATGATTAATATTCATTGAATTATCTTTCTTTACTTACTAAAGAAGTTGACATCAGTAGTTATTGCAAAAATAAATACCCTTATATTAATTATCCGAATGTTCTAAATACATCTTTATTGGATATTAATGATGGACAGAGACTAAATGATGTTGCATTATTATTCAAGACGAGCCTGATAAAATTTCCACGTTGCATGTTGCACACCTCGCCTAAGGTATGAAACGTGATGTTATAACTTCCGCTATAGATTTCACATTTATTTTTGTTGCATTTTAACCTCCACATATTGTTCTACATTAGAATACCACCTAAAAGAGGGGTGCATATAAATTTAAGATTTCACACGTACCTCTCTTATTGGTATGTGTTTGTAACTCTCTTTAATTTTTTATTTTTTATTTGTAGAATTCGGAGCAATCCGTGATTTGGATTAATTTTGCACTGTTTACAACAGAAATACTAAATTAAGAATTATTTGATTGAGCTATTGTATAATATGATTAACAAAGTTTTCGATAAGGATTGGCTGTTGAAAACAAAAAGTATGGCTTCACATACTTTAGCATGGAAAACCGCATGGTATGCATGTATCGCACATAGTTTTAATGTATTTAGATGACCTATTGCTATTTTGTAGATACAAAGCAAACACTGCAGTATAGTGACAGCTAGACCCCTTCAAGGCAGCCCATGCAGCTTTATTTATTAAAGATTTTGAAAACATTTGTATACAACCTGTTTTAGACCACCCGTCCTAACCATTTTTCGTTTGAAACGCGGTAAGTTGCGAAGTTGAAAAATGTTTACTAGCAAAGCATATGCAAAGAAGTTATTGACACTGCTAGAATTTTTCGTGGAAAACCCGATGTACGGCAAACCAGAAGCAAACTTTGAAAAGCGTAGGTCATGTTTGGTAATGTTGAATAGAAATAACTCTTTTTTGGTACCTCTCACGGCCGAGGAAATAATTTAAAAAAAGATAATAAAATGTGATTGGAACTGTTATTATGATTTAAAAATCGTAGTAGGTACCTACCATCTAATTGTTAATCGTAATTCAATTGTTCTAATCTTTAGAATTTGTTGTTGAGTTATTGTAATCCTTGTGAGTTGTGTTTTGTTCAATTATTCCGATTTACAATTTTTGTTATTGGTGTTTGTTCGGTAATTATAATCTTTTGCGTTTACGTATTATTATTAAGAAGTTTTATTCTTTGTTCTTTGGTTTTTGTAATGTACATATATGTAATATAAAGCATACAGGGAATTTTTCTTTTTAGTATACATTGCCTATGTATACTTTTAAAAAGAATGCATTAATTACGCCTATTATGTACGCAACCAATTATACAGACAACTAAACCATGCTGTGATCAAAACAATTAAATTAATTTAAGGTTAAAAAATAACATTAGTGTTTATTTAGTGTCTTCTTGCGTTTTTTACACAAGCATGTACAGTAAAGACGAAAAAGTTGAAATTCTAATGTGGTATCAGAATGGAAACAGCTTAAGAACTGTGAGAGATTGATTTTCACTAAAATATCCAGAAAGACCTATTCCTTGTAGTCGAACCATACAAACAATTGTTAGAAAATTTAAGTCAGAGAGATGCGTAATAAATTCCCATAAAATAAGAACTAAAAGTAATCACGTTTCAACCGAAGAAATGAAATTAAATATTTTATGCTACGTTGAAGAAAACCCCATAGTATCACTACGAGAAATAGGTTCACATTTTAATTTTCTAAAATTCCGTATTTATAACACTTAATGAATTTAAATAAAAATCGTACACATTTTCGAATCACCAACAACTATTCCATGGAGACAAAGAAAAACGAACAATCTTTTGTGAAACATTCTTTAATTTGCTGAATGAACATGAATACATTTTAAATAAGAGTTTTTAGTAATGAAGCAACATTCACAATAAATGGAGAAATCAATTCACAAAATTTTCGGTATCTATTATAATTCCTCATCTATCCACTATCCAGTATCCTGATAAACTTATTTCTTAGATATTGGTACCGCACTAACTGCCATTTACAAAACTTATCTCACAATCACTACACTGGGAAAGTTAACGTATGGCTAGAAATAGTTGAAAATAAGCTTATCGTCCATATTTTAGTGATGGTAATCTCAATACAGTCAAATTTTTAGAGCTATTAAGGAACGACATCATTCCGGCAATAGATAACTTAAACATGGATGATCCGTGGTTTCAGATGGATGGAACACCTCCGCATTCCACGAATGCTATAAGAAACTTTCTAAACAACAGTTTTCCAGGACGTTGGATAGGAAGATTCGGTCCTATACCGTGGCCCCCACGCTCTGTAAATTTGTCGCCCAATGACTTCTTTGCTTGAGGATATCTGAAATCAAAAATTTATACAAATATTCCAATACAAAGTATTGATGAATTAAAAGATCGCATACGTACCGAATGCAATAGCTTGAATTCGACTTTCTTGCGAATGATGTGCGTGCTTTTCAACACCGTTTAGGTTATTGTTCAGAAGTAGGTGGGCATTTCGAATACTTGTTGTAACTGTTGCATTTCCGTTTTCTGTTTTGATATTTAATGTTTTACAAAAATAATCGTCGTTGTTGTTCAACTCATTTTGATTTACTTATTTAATATAAACATTGCATCAACATAACCTTCATACTCAAATAATTCACAACTACAGTGACGTTAACTTCTGTTTTTTAGTTGTGGGTATAGTTGGTTGCCTACACAATAGGCGTAATTGACGCGTTCTTTTTAAAAGTATACATAGGCAATGTATCTAAAAAGAAAAATTCCCTGTATATGTTTGTATTTGGTGGCGAATGGTCCTCTATTATTGATAACTAGGGCAAACGGCAACGTTTGATGTTAAAAACAAAAAACAATCGAATCCAGTTGCAATTGTTTAACCATATTATGCCCAAGCGATCAATATGGACCATATTCTGAACCGTCGCAACACTGTTGGACGAAAGTATTTTATTTTTCTTGACTCCAACGCAAGGCCGCATCTTGCTCGGGTTGTTTTAGAGATTCTTCGAGATGAGAAAATAAACCATCTTGCTCTTCTTCCGCTATCTCTAGACCTCAACCCTATCGAGCATGCACGGGATCTCTTCTGCAGAGGCAGCTGGATCATCATAATCCAAAGCCTACTACTGTGCAACAGCTGAGGGGTGTATTTATGGTACTGTAGCATCAAATTCCACAAGAACATATTTATAATTGCATTGAGAGTATGCCAGCAAGGTGCAGAGTAGCTGTTACTGCCAGAGGAGGCGCACGCAGCATTAGAATTTAATAAATTTAAGTTAAGTGAATACGAGACAATAACGATTTTCATTATAATATTGTTAAATTTCTTCTTTAAACGTACCTTTGTTGTAATTTTCATGTTCATTACTAAAAAGACGTTACATTTTGTTGCTTTGGTAGTTTTCTATTATAAATGCAATTGGTGTTGCCTTTAAGTGTCTCACACTGCAATATCAACAGATCAGGCAAACTATTAGAAATGAAAGAAAAGCTGACATATTTGCCGCGGTTGCTGTAAACCTTTATGATACTACTAGAGGAATATTCCAAGATTCTGGCATAAGTAATGCGACTTTATGGCAAATCCTAAAACCTGCAGGTGCATATCACATCAACCTTCCCAACAACTAAGCAACAACAATTTTGAATATGTGTGTTCGTATTTTTTTGCAATTAGTACCTCAGTAAACCCCGTACCTTTCATCGTCAAATTCTTTGAATTAACGAAGTTATCTTTAAAAGTAACGGTGAAGTGAATATCCACAACAAGCACTATTGGACTCCAGAAAATCCATGGTGGTTGGAGGAAGTGGACAGCCAAAACAAATGGAGTCTCTAGGTTTGATTTGGTATCTTCAAAAATTGAACGGACCTTACTCCTTCGAAGAAACTTTAACTGGAATAATGTACGCCGACTTTCTTGAAAATGTTGTTGGTGAGCTATTAGAAGCTACTCCATTGACAACGAGAGCCTTCATGTGGCTGCAACAGGAGGTGTGCCCAGCGAATTTCTCGGATGTTGCTAGACGTTCAGTAGAACAACGGTTCCCCAGAAGATGGATAGGAAAGGGAAGATTCTATGGCATGGCGTATTCCCCCGATCTGACAGCATTAGATGAATTCGTATGGGGACGATTGAAAGATCTCGTCTACCAACAACGCCCTACCACGACTCACGAGTAAGGACATGATACAAAGAATTCAAGATGCTTGTTGCGCTCCTTCTTCCCTGAGCAAGTTCTTCTAGCAACCGATAGTACTGCAACAAAAAGCACAGAATTGTTTAAATAAGAGGACGTTGAACATCTTTGACCATAAAAACATAAAAAAGAAATTTTAATTTTATTTTATCTTATTAAATTATATGGTCAACCGTAAGAGGTATCAAACAATTGTTCAAATAAAAAAGATTTTTTTTTACACTACCTATGCTCCCATTTAAAATTTCAAAGTTGTTTTCGATTTTTCTACTTCTAGTTTCTAGTAGCAAGGGGGCACTTACTCCCGGAGTGGACAGTAAAAGGCTGCTTGTAATTTTATGAATTTTTATCAAATAGATATTGTTAAGAATGTTCGCTTGCGCGCTCTCTCGCTGTACTTTTCGTGCTGTTATGCTTGTTTTTGAGAACTGACACACCAGTATGTTGGCAATCTTTCTGAAGGTCGCACGGAACCTTCTGGTTTATCTATTTTTGTACTGCCCATTTGAAATAAACAAAACGACAAAATACAGTCCACTTGTTTCTCTTCAGTAGAAATTGACCTAACGAAACAGATATATTACAAACTAAATAACAAACTAACATATGCTTATTTAAGTGGGGTTTTCATATTACAAAAAGGTCTCTCTTTTAACAACAGAAGTTAACAAAAGGTTACTATATTGTGCTATTGTAATACACGTGACTACAAAATTTCATAATTCCATGAATTTACTTTTTGCTCATCCTGTAGTTGAAGTTACCCTTGAGCGCTGGTTCCCAAACTTCTTTAAAGCGCGACTCCCTTTCGACCAAAAAATTTTTTTGACCCCTCTCTTGTAGCCTCAATGTCATTCAGAATCAGCGGCTAAACGACCAACTGACGCCATCTATTACCAAGTAGCGCAATTTATTTATTTTTTTCCGTGTTTCCGGAAATTTTCGCTATATTCGGGAGTGTGCTAGAGGCCACTGGAACAATTTGGAAAATCCATTTTGCTTTATACAAGCAGCGGACTGCCATGAGCTTAATCATCATTTCAAAATTGTGTGCTGTACTGCTGACCGTCTGTTGAGTGCAATGAATCGATAACAAATTTTTAACGTTAAGTGCGAGCTATAATTCTTTTGTTAACGATGAATGCATTTATAAAACGGTCATTATAACCTTATTTATTAGAATCCCCAGTGCGTACTTTGTCCAGAAGTGTTGTCCAAAGAAAGTATGAACCATCAAAGCTATTTCGACTTTGAATACCACACAAGAAAGAAAGCTTATGGAATTATTTGAAAGAAAGCTAAACACCCTCCATAAGGAGCAAGCCACATTTACACTATTAATGAAAAAGCCCTACTATCATATTATCGAGTTTCATTTCGCATTGCAAAAACCAATAAGGCACATACAATTGCCGAAGATCTGATTTTACCAGATGCTGCTGAAATGGTGCAAATAATGGTTGGTGAAAAAGAGGTTGACTCGCTGAAATTAATACCCTTCTCTAACAATAATATGTTTGTTGTAAAATGTAAAATGTTTATTCGACACTTTCATGCAACGTACTAATAAGTACGAGATTGACGGGGCAAAATGGATTGCTATAAACACCGATGGCGCCAAAGCTATGACAGGAAATCGATCCGATCGTTCCCAAAAATGTCATTAAAGTGGTGAATTCCATTAAGAAAAGGGAAAAGAATTGGAGACTCGTATTTTTCGAAAAATTTGTGAAGACATGGGTTTGTTATATGCAAAGCTTCTTTATTACACGGAAGTAAGATGGCTTTCGAGAAGTAACATATCGAAACGAGTTTTCCAGTTAAAAGCAGAACTTTTGATGTACTTGCAAGATGAGAAACTGGAAAGGGAAATGGTATATATACAGTGTGTCTCACTGTAGACTGCACCACCCCAGTATTTTGTTTATATATTATCAATTCAAAAAATTTCTTTTTTCTGATTATACCTCTTACTAAAGTGTAATTTTAGGGTATGTTACTTTCCCTTCACGGTGGAATGCTAGCCTACTACGATTTAAAATAAACAGCAAAATTGAAGAAGTCGTATTAGAGATTTTTTTACAACAAAATTTTGTTAATAAAAGTTGTTCAGAATCGTTCAAATAAGCTAAATCCAAAATTTCATTACAATCACAAGATATTGAAAATTTTTTTTTCAAAAAAAATGTCAATATTTTTGGTTTGTAATGAAATTTTGGATTGAAGAAGTCGTATTAGGGATTTTTTTACAACAAAATTTTGTTAATAAAAGTTGTTCAGAATCGTTCAAATAAGCTAAATCCATACCCTAAAATTTCAGTTTAGTGAGAGGTTTAATCAGAAAAAAAATTTTTTTTGAATCGATAGTATA
>JABXWE010028544.1:0-21540 GCA_014611495.1 Limonius californicus
TTCAAACTTTCAAATTCAAATCGAACTACCAACATCGTAAAAAAACAAACTAAAAACAGTACGATTATAGGCCTCCTTAACGTACTGTTTTTAAGCTAAAACAGTGCGCTTAGAACGGCTTTATAAAACCGAAATAGAAAAATATATTTTAACAGATTTTCAGCAACTATTTCCAACATGTATTGTACATAACTACGTCCCTTGATAATATCTGATGAAATCTAAGAATACATAATGGTTGTTAACAGCTATTATTAAGGTCTTTGTTGGAACTGGTAGTCCAACCAACCCTGCATAATTGCTCGTTATATTATCTCGTTGTTCTGGATAACTGGGATACCTAAGATAGCGGAAGTAAAATTAAATTTTCCGAATACATCCCTGTGGTGAGCAATGACCTCTTCGCGGGATGTGTTCCTATGGCAACGGTATAGATCCCCGACTAGGGGGCGGCTGGACGGGCCCCGAATTAACCTATTAGTGGTGGTTTTCTTATCTCACCTACACCCTTTCATACCTCTACGGATATTGATGAATAATAATCGTATATGTGGGAATTGGTTCATTTGGAAAAACTTGTAAATAAAAGAATGTGCCGCTCATGATGGACTGCGGGACGGGAATTGACGATACAAAATTTCCCTAGTGGGACTGACAATTAAATACCCTTCAACACATATCCACACCTTTTGGATTTTAGGTAATATTAAGCCATGGGACGTAAAATTTCTTATTGGAGCTTAACTATAGCTTCCAGGAGAGCAATAAATTTAAATAGTAGCCTTACGAAATACGTTGACAAGACTTAGCGCTAAATTGCCCATTTTATGAGCCGACACTATATATAAACACCGACAAGCAGTAGCAGTTCGTTGTTATAATAAGTAGATAAGATACTGCAACTTATTAGTTACACACAGTATAGTCTCTTCGGCACCGTAAAAAAATGTAGTTGTTTGTAAATGTACAAATTCCAGAAACTAATAGACGAGGTCTTGCTAGCTTTTATAAGGTATTTGATACTTCTGAATATTGTTTGTAATTAAGTTTTATGAATACATGTTTAAATATTACATATACGCTCATTTTAAACGACAATAACGAATGCATTTAAAAAATAAATATTATATTGTCTAAATTGCGTGAGGTTTTAGGGTTTAGTAAAAAATACAAACGTTTCAATTGTGTTTCCAAGAAATAACTTCAGAAATTTGACCTAACAGACAGTAAATAACTGTTATTTGCATTACATAAAATGCTCAAGAGTACTTTTGCCGTAAAGCAATTACGGAATAAAGAAGGAGAGTAACAAATTAAAACATTGCCCGTGGTAGCTATTTTTAGGATTATAGAAACGAAAATGTGACCGCTTGATATGTCTTTTTTGTTCCGAAAATGTACGTTTTTACTGTGATGTCGTACATAAAGCGTTGGAGCAATTTTTCATACTCATATAATTCTCATATTCGCGCCATTGTTACTTGGCCAATATTGAATCTGGCCTTAACAAAAAAACAGGCATTTCGCAGTTTCCTGCAGAAGGTCGCGTGTGTGAGAACTGCCCCAGAATCCCCGAATCAGACAAAATGTGTAATTCGGTTTTTGTTCTATTTTTTTACCACATCAGCGAATCCTTCTTTTTGAACTGTTGTTCGAATTTATCTAGTCATGAGAAAAGCTTCATTTTGCGAATAAATGATTAATAACCAAATTTCAAACGTACATTTCCAGGGACAAACAGTGATTAAAAACCATAATGTGCGTCCGACAAATAAAACAGGTCTCATAAAATGTTGAATATGTACAACAAAATATACGTCTGTATTTTTACCTGTACAAAATGGCCACTATAAAATTTTTATGTTTCTTTAGAGAGAAGAAAGAAACATCTGCCGTAACATCTGACCCTTGTTTTATGATTTCTTATAACCCTTGTTTCGTCATATATCGAGAGTACGTTTTACGATTTTTTGATTATGATTGTTTCTTCTTTTATGGTGCCGTCTGTGAAAAACAAGAACAATGAATTAAAAATCTTTCACCGCAACCGAGTTAAGCTCGCTCCCTTAAAACCCCAATGCGAAACTTTTTCCAACTTCCGAAAAAATACAGAAATCATATCTCTAATGCCAATTAAGCTGAGGATTTAAGTTACCACTGAGTCACTGAAAATACAAACGCAGCGTTTATACAATGTATCTAAGAGATCGTTTCAGATGAAATCTGCTATTTATAAATAACAATAACTTTTACATTTTAACGTACTTTATAAATCGATTTTTTCTAATACAGCAAGTCCTAGGTGTATACGACTATTTATTTTGTGTATAAAACACATACACGTTTCACTTTTGTACAACAGTCCGTTAGAGACTTGTAATACATTTTTCAGGTCAACCATTGTGGACTTGAAAACAGTGTCTAGTCACGCATCAAGGATAGTCATGGATTTTTAGCAGAACCTGTATCGGCCGGCTAGGTCACTTGATCTTCCAATACATGACATTTCTTATAAAGCTATTTAAAATTTAAAATATATTTCAATAGATCTCGAAACATTCAAAATTTCAAATTAGAAACTCAAGAAAAATCCCATTTTAGAAGGAATATGTACTTTCTTTGAGGCTTTCGCGGTTTTTTGAACTGTCAATATTACAATTTACTTTCGGCTTAGACCGCGTCGTCATTTGAGAACTACACCCAGCATTATCAGGTAAGGGCCCGACCTGTAACTTGTCTGCCTTTACAAGCATTTGCTCTAGAAGTTTGAGCAATATTTGTTCGTAGGCCCTACCTGCCTGAGTAAATATTCACTCTGAAGATGCGAGCTGCAATGTCTTGCGAAACGTTAGTTTGTATGGGTTCGCAAACAGCTAGCAGGTATAAGCCGATTAAGTATAATTGTCCTGGCAAACAAAATACATTAAGATCAAATCCTTAGGTTTAAATAATCTAAGCACACGGCCCTGTTTATGCAGGCAGGGTCTACGAACAAATATTGCTCAAACTTCTAGAGCAAATGCTTGTAAAGGCAGACAAGCTACAGGTCGGGCCTTACCTGATAATGCTGGGTGTAGTTCCCAAATGACGACGCGGTCTAAGCTGAAAGTAAATTGTAACATTGACAAATATGTACTTGCTAGAATTTTTATCCATTTCACATTTTGCTTATGAAAATTGCAAAGACATTCAAAGCATTATACACACACACACACACACGATTGCGCGCGGGTCATGTAGGGCCTCGGCCTCCTGTACCACCATCCTCTATTGTCATCTACCTTGGGCTAAGTTAGGCCAGTTACGTATTCTTCGAGTTTTTAGATCTTTGGAAACATTGTCCATCCACGAGTTTCTGGGTCTTCCTAGTTCTTCTACCCGTCGGAATTTGTGTTAGTGCTTTTCTTGCTATTCTCGATTTCGGCATTCTCCACAGGCGTCCCAACCATTGTACACGCTGTTTCTTTATCCATCCTATCATATCGGGGCCGTCACGTAGGTAGTCTTGTCAGTTCGTCGTTCATTCTAGCTCTCCATCCCCCTAACTGGGCCATGTATTTTCCTTAACACTTTCCGTTCAAATCTGTTTAAAAGTTTTTCCAGTTTTTTGCATCCATAGCATACCATTGGACGTATCAATGTTTTATATAAGCTTAATTTACAGCTTTTGGACGCTGACATACTTTTCAAACTGATTCAAAGCATTATATTTTCCATAAAGAAAATTCTATACTGTGTTCATGGCTATGCTGTACTAAATAATTCTTTTTAAATATTTTTCTTGTGTATCAAGCAAAGAAACAGCAACTTTAATTTGTTAAAATTGTTAATAGCTCTGTATATAACAAAGCCATACGTTTTCGCATAGTAGGTCGTGAAAGCCCAAATGAAAAATATAACTATTGGGAGGAAAGGAAACCATAAAGAAATGTAATTGTATTCCATAAAACGTCAATTGTAAACACTATTTAATTTGTTCTTATATTGAGAACTCTTTTCAGCATAAGAATGCAAGTTGCAAACAAAGTACGGTATACTGTTCCACACTGCGATTTTTGAAAAAAAAAGTGGTGAAACGCTCATCCCATTACTAAAAATATATATATTCAACGTTTTCCAAACATCAAATTTTAGAAAATTCTTTTAAAATCAATCGAAAAAAGGTGGTGGAACGCCGTTACAGTGCGTTCTATGACAAAAAAAGCACTGCTGTTCCAAATGAAAATGATTTTGGGGTTGCAGCATTACAAGTGACAATTGTGATAGCGGTCTAAAAGCAGTTTCTCTCTATACATGGCCAACTTTATATTACGTAGAACTAAATATATATAGACCCTTGTTTTTATTAGTTACTTTTAAGTGAAATTGAAGCCGCAAAATCACTTCCATTTGCAACAATTTTGTATTTTAGAGATATATAACCAAACTACATGTAAGTAGCAACTTTCGCCGCACAGTGTGTTAGCCATATTTGTGTATTCAAGTTAACGATTACTGCCTGATGCAGCCTAAATGTCCCGCATCAACTACAGATCAAGATCATTGGTCTACATTATGCATTTATACGCCAAACACCACCTAAAAATTAAAGGCATGTTTTACTGGTGGCAGTTCTGCAACAAAAGTCTATTTTCAAACACAGCAAACTCTCGATTATCTATGCGCGGATTATCCGGTTTGCGGGTTATCCGCGTCTTGTTTTTTTACGCTGCAGCATTTTTAATGCGTGTGAACCAAGCGTTGAGCTTGCCTGGGAGTGTTGTGCTACACATTTACTGTTTGTTAAATACGAAGACAATTGTTTCAGTAAAAAGCAAAAATCGTATTACCTGTGTTTCTTAGTTATCCGTTCACATTTATCTGGTGATTAGGACAGATACTCGAGAGTTTACTGTATGAACAGGAAATTTGACTACTGAAATCAATTTTACTTCGTTTATTAAAAACCAGCTGAGAAGCTGTAAACATTATAGGTAGGTACTTCTAAAATAAATGATTTTTCCCCGCATTTGGTTTTTTAATGTTCATAAAGCTTACTGTAATGTTAAGATATATAGCGGTAAAGCTTGATACTCATGGGGATCTCAAATGGCAGAAAGTTGGTTGTTACGCGGAATTAATTATTAAAAATAATCAGTGCTAAGGAAGGCAATTTTTTTATGAACTTTAACCTAATTACTCAAATAACTAATTAATGCTGGCGACACGAAAGGTGGCCTGTCACATTAGAAAAAAGACGATAAGCCTGTCAGTGAATCGTGGTTGCCCAAAATGAGGTTCTCTCCCCACTGTTGTGGTGCCGGGTTTCCGATAGCCTCTTGGAAGAATTCGAAAGAGAAAACTTGAACACACAACGTTACGCAGGTGACATTAACATGAATTACAGGAAAGTTCTCCGGTACGGTCAGCGGGCTCACAGAAAAGCGCTAAGGCTAGTGAAAAAATGATGCATAAAAGACGCATGGTGAAGTATGTTGAGGTAACAATAGACACCAAATTGACATGGAAGGATCTCATTGGAAGACAAGCCCAAAGGGCAACTTCGGTCGTTTGTGCTTGCAGAAAGGACCTTTGGTAAAACATGGGGAATGAGTCCTAATATTACGCTGTGGACTTATTATGCCATCCTTAATCCTTGCATCTTGGATGTGGTGGCTAGCTGCCGCAAGAGCCAACATCAAGCTTTGCCTCACTAACCTCCAAAGATTTGCTTGTTTAAGCATTGCAGGAATATTACGGACGACGTCTATGGCAGCCTTAGAAGGACTCATGGATCTCCCGTCCGTACCCGGGGGGTAACTCTCTACCGGGCGCGTCCCCAAGGTGGCGCATAGGGGGTAGGTCTTTTAGTGGATGATCGTAAGTGACACAAAAGATTAGCGTTGACGATAAGGCCGCGACCTGAACAGCGTTGGCTGGTAGTGGCTCACAATCGGCACCGCGGACCAAGCTACCCTGTCCACCTGCCATGTCATGGGCAAGGGCCTGCACAGGGTTTGAACGGCGTCGGATAATACCTAGCACTTCCGCTAAACCGTAAACCACTTAGGTGCAACAACTTCACACCCCAACCACCTGTTATAACGGTGTCAGGTGTCGAGTAAGACCTGAATGGAATGGGGTCTGGGCTTAAACACCTGGAGCGCGTGAATGAGGCCATTATAAAACCTTCCGAATCGCAAAGTAGCCTGGCTACTAGCGACCAACCTCAGGATACCAGGCACACCCCGTTGTATTCAGTCCTTCACGTATGCAGAGGCTCCATGCGTGTCGAGTTTATTTCTCCCAGACTCGTGGGACCATTATGGATGTAAATTTAAATGCGACCAACACTTCCAGTGGGGATGAAAACGCCCTGCGAAGGTCTCCGAAATCGGATGTGGTAGAAATAACCACGTCTGAGGAATTGGTCAACACCGACCCGGAGGCTTAAACGTTAACCTCCAGTGTCGAAAAATTTTCTATTAAACGTCCTTCTGGCGCACAGCGCTGGAAGGCCGCAAATGAACGTGCGAAGATCATGGGCGAACCCATCCGCCATAGGAAGAATCGCCCGAATAAACCAAACCTGAACCGTCACAAGAGCTCTCACGCTCCTGCGGCCGAGGCTACAGAAAGAATGAAGAAAGGCGAAATAGCTGACAGCTCCGGCATACCGGCTAAGATACCTTCCCCAAAGAGGCAAAGGTCCTGCGGGAGCACTCCTAACTCTCAACCCAGTACATTTACGAAAAATCCCTGCACCGAAGAGAATGCAGTGGGAAAATAAATTAAATTGCCTTTAACCCTGTTTGAGGTAGTTAGTGACGTGGCGCACTAACCCGCGGGTTGCAGCGTTAGAGCGAAGATTTTGGTCACCCATCCAAGTAGGCACCGCGCGGATCGTTCCTTAACTTTGAGCATTGTTTTACCAGTACTCGCACTTGTCCGCCACGCTGCTTCTGCAGTGGGAAAAGAAACCTTTAAGGAAGCCTTTTAGGGAATCAAAATTGCAATAGCTCCTCAGGACTTCCCATAGAAGAGACTGACAGAGGAACAGGCCGACCAAATCCAAATGGCACTGCTAAACTAAATCCAACTCGGAAAGGAAGGAACAGGCCCACAGTTCAACAGGTGCTACTTCGAAAAAGCAGTAGTCGTTCTATACTCCAAAGGCGAAGAAACAAAATCGTGCCTGATATCCACGATTCCGAACCTACAACTGTGAAAAGGTGCCAGCCTTAAAGTAGATCACTCTAAGGAAATCCTGAACGCGACCAAAGGGCTCCCAAATCCTTTAGTACTAAACCGCAGAAGGTAATCCTCGACCTCCTGAAGACCCAGAATAATGAACTCAAGACGGAGGATTGGCATGTCATAAACAGCACGACGGAACCCAATGACAGGACACTGATCATGCTGATTGACGAACCATTAAAAACCGTTGAAAACCCTTCGTAACCTGACATGAAGGCATGCCTGCGCATGTAGGGCAACTTTCAGATGCTTATCTGTTCCTCCCCTACTGGACAAGATGGCGCAAGCACCAGTAACAAGTGAGGCTACTACAAGGAAACCTCCAGCACAGTAGGGCTGCCACAGCCGTATGCCAGCCGAGGACGTAGACGAGGCCCTTATTCAGGAACCATGGATAGTAAAGGGCAAGTAATGGGACTCGGACAAGCTATGGGTGAGTTAATATATGACAAATCCTGTGACAAACCTAGGTCGTGTATTTACATGAAGACGGAAGTAAAATACATGCCTCTATACAACTTCTGTTCCAGGGATGTGACAACTATAAAACTGAAGCAAGTCAGGGAAGGCAACTTGAGGCAAGTAGTAATATCCTCCGTATACCTTCCCTATGATGCCGTCAACCTTCCAACTAGCAGAGAATTGATGGATGTTGTAACGTTCTGTGAGGCCAATAGCCTGCAGTTCTTAGCAGACTGCGATGCCAAAGCACACAACACATCATGGGACAGCTCAGACACAAATCAGAGAGGAACCGATCTCCTGGAATATGTGGTAACAACTTACAAATCGGAGTCTTTTGTACAACAGCACGTACCAGCTTAGTCATGCCTCACACCACCTCGATACTACGTAAGCAGTATTACCGAGGAAACGATAATGATGATGATGAACTTATTGATTATTTCAAGTGCATTGTGTATTGTTTTGGAAAAATGAAAGCGTTAATAAATTACCCCAAAAATAAAATATTAACCGAAGTTGTGTCTTCTACCGTACACGCTGCCTACGACCAACAACATTTTTCATAGCATACCACAGAAAAACTTCGATATTTGTGAGAATAATATAGCTTATAAAATCAAGGGCACGCCGAGTAATTGTTTTCCTTTGCCCGAATCTCTTATATTAACCAATTAAAAAAATTACAAACATTTGTAGAAACTAGTAGTAATAGAAACCTACGTTCGTGATGTGCGTGAGTGTATTACAGTTTAATTATGATCACGGTGTTCTAAAAATGGATGGAAATTGTGCGAAACTTTGGGAGTGAATAGCCCGAAATAAACTTCCCGGAGCAAAACGGAGGGGTTAGGGCGAAACATATTAGCGAACATTCAAGTAGGAACAATAAAGTTAGTTTTGCAACATAAAAAGGTCCCCAACTTTGTACTTATCACCGAAATCGCGGGTAGCAAACGCGAGTAAAGTAATTCAATCAGGTGGAGTGAGGTAGCTCATGTACTCGTCGCGTAATTGAGGGCGGGCTACTTTAAATTCAAGCGCTCTCCGTGTTAATCTAATACTGGCATTGTAAGCGCGCCTGATGATTGCGGATCTCATCTACTGCTGCATCCGAAACTACTTCCATAACTTCCGAAAACAATACCTACAACTTATTCCATTTATATGAGCTCTGTACGACTCAGTTAACACGAGTATTAATATTATATACTGCCGAGTGTAATTACAACCTGGCGCTAAAATTGCACAATGTTTTGATTGTAACTGGGAATGTACCCCTAGCTATCTAGGTTTCCCTGACTGGGGATTTTATTTAACATAAATTAGTAACACATACCTTAATAACTAAAACAATAGGTTCGAATATGAGTGCATATGCATTTAACGGGATATTTAGTTAATATAAGTACGTGGAGATACATCTAGTCCAAGTAAACGGCGCTCTAACATTCCTTCTCCCTTAAATATCGAATAAAATCACGGTCGTTTAAAACATTTTCTTTTGCGTATACATCTGAATTATGTTTTTATGATAAAGAGTGCAAGGGTTAATCAACCAGTAACATTTTTCAAATTTTTCAATTAAAAATTTCATTGTACGTGTACTGAATAAAGCGAAAGTTGTAAAACTTATAAAAAATAATCTCATAAATTATGATTACCCGCCGGTCGACAATAGATGTTTATTGTTTAGTTTTAGAATATTTACAGTTACTAGTATAGAGAGACACTGCAGATGCGGTGTCATTAGTTCCTAATGCGAGCTAATACTGGGCACGTGTCAAGTCAATTAGTATTTAAATCTGCATTTAGCTGAAGAACACAGAGAATCACGCGTTTTAAAATAAACCGTACAAAAATTCAAAAGGAACGGTGTGTGCTCATAAACATTTTCGAAACTGGTACTTCTTACTCATTAGAACAAATCCGTACTTTGATACTTTTCACGTTTTTAACCAGTCAAATTTGGATTTTACGAGATTAAGTATTAAGAAGAAGAAGTAAGTAAGTAAGTCTTAAATGGTAAAAGTAACAAGTAGTTATAAATTGTAGATTTACCTACAGCGACTCGTTAGCCTTATCAGCGAAACCGCAATCAAATCGACAGTTTACAAGTTCGAATAGCCTATGGTCACATTAAAACTGATTACCAACCATGCAGAGTGATCCTTAGTTGGATATAAAATTTCCACCAATAAGTTTCGAACTGAAATAACAATTTCCAAGTACTGTTACTTAATACACCGCTTAATTATTGATTGGGGATGCACACGGTACAGTAGCACACAATTTTTACCCAGGAACAGTTATTTCTAAATTTAAGGTTACTTTCTTCCTCAAGTTTTCAAGTTCAGCTAGTTCTTCGCGAGTGTTTGGGAATAGGACAGTATCGTCCGCATAGTGCAGGTTGATGTTTTTTACTCCTCCTATAACACACCATTCCAGTTTTCCAGTATCGTTTTAGGATATATTCACTGTGTGTGTTGAAGAGCATTGCTGATGGTATTCACTCTTCTGTTGTTCTTGATTGAACATTGGTTAGATAGATAGTTGCCGATTCTTACTACTGCTCTGCTGTTGCTGTACTATTTCTTAATTAGCACAAATAGATGATCCGGAACACCAATTTCTGATACTATGCTCCATATTTTGTCCCATATTTTAGATTTAATATACCACTCTGATGGCCAGTAGCTAGTTCTCCATATGTTTTGGCATATTTTATGAAATTTTCTGCACTATGTTCTCCCATGGCTTTTATTATTTCCGCATTTAACCAACCATGGCTTAGAGATTAGTAAAATTTTAGTTTTTTGATGGTGTTTCTGTATGGCGGGAATGGCTCAGTGGTAGAGAGCCAAGCCTTGGATGTAATAGTCCAAACGCTTCCCGGTTCGAATCTCTCCAGGGTCGGAAATTTTTCTATTTCCCTGGGTGGTCGGTACTGGGTCCCGGTCTCTATTTGCCATTGGGGATCAAATCAATGGCACTCCTCGAATTACGGTCGCATTAGAGGAGTAACAAGACCATAAACAAAAACCTTCACACACAACAGGCAAGCCAAGCACGGTTTCGCACCAACACGGTAACCCGCAGTGTCGGGCCCTAGCTTAGCTTTGCCCCACACCGCCTCGACACTGCGCAAGCGGTACAAACGAGGATCATGATGTGAAAGAAAGAAGGAAAGACGGTGTTTCAGACCTCTTCGATCATTGTCGATGGTTCTTGCACTTTACGCTTTTTCCTGTCTGTTTCGTCTGTTTTATCACTTTTAAGAAGATCTTCACAGTATGTTCTCCATACTTTGAAGATATCTTGCATGTCAGTCACTTGATGGCCCAACTTGTTCTGGATGGTCCAGGTGCAAGCGTCTATTTACCTTCTTGGCCAGTTTATATAAGTCCTTGGCATTGTTGTGTACTGCGTGTTCTTAAACTTCTTTGCATATGCTCATTAGGTAAGCGTTTTTATCTCCTATGCAGCATTAGTTAAATATTCTTTATTGTCTATCCCTTTATTTCCCGTTTGCGTCTCTCTTCAATGATTTGGAATGTGTCATTTATATTATTTTTACCTTATATGACTATGTTTTTTGTATATTGCCACATATCTTCAGGAGTATTCTTCTGTAATTTTGGAAATGGATCATTCTATAGTTTTTCTCCATCTCGTTCTTACTACTACATAATCAAATTTGGTCTCGATATTTTCCATTAAGGGGTTACCATTGTAACGGGTCAAAATGGTGAAAAATGAATATTTGGTGTTTAATTATCAATTACACAAACGTTTAACATATTGCGATAAGAGTAGCTCCAACAATAAACATCTGCCGCAGTCGTGACGCGGAATGTTCCAGAACACGCGTCCCTCTCTACACCAAAGGGGGGTGCGCGCATGTCGGAAACCGAAAATTGGTCAGTACAAAACCGCAAGCGCGGCCATTTGAAATCACTTTATTTCCTGGCTCTTGATTTCATCAAAAGTCAGAAAATATTCCTCAGCCTTCTTTTAAGAGTATTCTTAAAAGATCCTAGCTTTGAAAATCCGATACTGAAATTAACCAGTCTAGTAAAATCCGTTTACTAATTCCGTATACTTACCCGAAAGTGGATTAATAATTTTCCAGTGTTTTACCGTTGTATTAACAAATTTAATAATTTTCCGTTTCCAGTTACAGATTCCGAAGCCGAGCGAGCCAGTGTGGTTTGTCCGTAGACAGCCGTCGTGGTAATTTGTTAAATTATACCGCCGTTCGAAATCGTTCGATTTGCAGCACATTTTTGACAGTAAAGTTGGTAGATATAAATATTTAACTTGCTTTGCTTGTTCATTTGAGTGTCCAGTAGTCCGTTTTCCCTGTGACAGACATTTTTATTGGTATTGTGCCGGTGTTTGAATCGGTTAACATCAGTAGATAATTCTATATAAAGGTTATTATTGCTAAGGGAACCGGTGTCTGAATCGGTGCTGTACCTTAACTTTAATAACTCCTTTTGGTTACTAGTTGAACACCCTGTACAAGGTTTGTCGTAATTTGTGGAGAAATTTCACAAGACGTCAAATTTTTGTAAGTCCCGCTAGAAGATTTGAATTGATTTGGAGTATTTTGAACAGTTCAAAACGATCTACAAATTCTGTCGCAGAGTAATTTTGTGCAAATTTGTAGGGGAATTAGCCCCATTCTCGTTAGTAGGCTGGAGAATTTTAGCCGATTAATTAGAGTGCATTTTCCGTGTGCTCGCTATTTTCACTGTAAAATTCATAATCATATCCAAGTCAGATTTTCCCAAAGCAAGGTTGAATTATCTATACCACAACTGCATTGTAAAAAACGCGTAGTTTGAGTTTTAACTTCCAGGAAAACTGATTTAATTAAAATCTCCTGTTTGAAGATTTATTACCGTAAAGTTTGCAATTCAATACACACAGATTGTTTATTCTGGAGCTGTTTACATCTAACGAGACACAGGTGAATCTCTGTACAGAAATTGTCACTGTTGTTTTATTTAAAGTTCACTTTGTTGTAAGTAAGCAAAATTTTCCCACTGATTAAGCGTAAATTCTTACACTGGAAAAACTCACTGTCAATAATCCCGAATACCGTTGATCCTCTCGCAAGGAAATTACATTCTTGGCAATAACAAAGTAAAGCTAATTGGTTTGTTTATGTTTGACTAGTACCGGCTACAGCGGCAGACATCTTGTCCACTCGGGAAGCCACTTCACCTACCAGAGCCAGTCCGCAGTCGTTCTACCGACCAGTACAAACCATTGGGCCTACCAAGAAAACCAGCGGCGGAGACATCTATTTTATTTGTTAATAATTGATTCGAATTTAATATTTATTTAGTTTAAATATTTTGTACATATACAATTAAGTACGAGTTAATAAATTTATTTTTCTAAGCATTATAATTGAATTCTGGACAACTCGAGAGACTACCCAGGTTATAAATTTTGTAGCGTTCGCGCCCTGTATAAGCCACCGGGCGGAACGTTACACCATGTGTATAAACGTCGTTGGTAGAAAGTATTTGCAATGGTAAGGTTGTCTTTTGTGTAAAAGTTTAATAATCGTTCTCTCCTTTCGTTGCTAGTGCCAATAGCATATTTTCGTATTATTCTTCTTATATGGTCCTCTTCCTTGTCATTGAAATTACCTGTTATAGTAACCATTTCTCCTTCAGGGATGTGTTGTGTTTCCTCCGGTTTGCTATAAAACTCTTCTATTTCTTCATCACTGGAGTCGCTTCGTGGAGCATACATTTAAATTACATTTAAAAAGATTGGTCTGCAGCATAATTTGGCCATCGTGATGTTGTCGTTGATTGTGGTACATACTACTAGTGATTTACTGATGTGCGTGGATAGCACAAGGTCTATATAAGTTCAGCTATTAATTTCATTGTCGGAGAAGAGTATTATGTTTCCATTTGATTTTCCGAAGCGGCCCTTTCCTCCCCAGTGCGTATCTGATATGCCAGTGATATTTATTTTGCATCTCTAGAATTGTTTTCCCATAATGTGCGTCTTTCCAGTTTGTAATAGCCTTCGAGCATTCCAGATACCAATGTTAAATGTCTCATTGACATAATTGATTTGGGTAGTTTTTCTCAAGATCATCCCCTTGAGAGATCTGATCGGGGGAATGTTTTTGTCTCCGGAATATTTAACATTGAGCAAAGCTGTGATTATCTTGTGTATATGATCAATATTATTTAGTTGTTGTGCTTTCCGATGCCCTCTTCAAAGAACAGGGTTTTAGTCCTGTCTGTAGTTTAATATTTATGGTTATACAGCAAATGATCGGTCACCAGAGTCTCATTTGTTTGCAAGATTGCAGTTCGCTAGAGGACATTGAAATTGGCAACTACGGCATTAGAGCCCTGTAATGTTTTCAGATGAGTCGAGATTCACTGTTTTGGGTCATACCTCAGTTTGAAGGTGGCCTGAGGAACGCTACTTGCTTGCTACAATGGTAGAAACTAAATCTTTTGGGGTGGTTTCGTAATGGCTTGGGGTGGTATTCTTCTTCTTCCTGCGGTGCGGGTTGGCCCCGCGGCACTCAGGCCTTAGGCCCATTGTGCATATCGCCGTCTAATTCTCATCTTGGAATAGGCCGGTGCCAGTCGCAAAGGCTAGCACGTGGCCTATAGGGATGAGCCTTATGTCCTCCGGTTCCAAGAACGCTGCACCGAAGTGTTTGTGTCGTAGGGTCATAAGTCTGACGCACTGGCATAATATGTGCTGGGAAGATTCTTCATCTTCCCCGCAAAGTCTGCAGATCGGGTCATTTACGATGCCGATTCTGTGCAGATGTTTATTGAGGTGACAGTGCACCGTTAGGAGTCCTGTTACGATTCTAATTTGCTTCTTACTAAATTTTAGAAGTTCTTTTGACGTCGACAGCGATATCTCTCCAACAAAGAGTTTAGCTTGCCTAGGTTCCTGCTGTAAAGACCATTCACGAAGGAACCGGGTCCAGACCCATTTCTTCGTTACCAGCCTTACGTTGCAATATGGCATCGCAAGAATTGGCTCAGGTCCAGGCGGGTCCCCATTGGAGCCCTGCCTAGCCAACTGATCCGCCTCTTTGTTACCATCGATGTTGCTGTGACCTGGTACCCAGCAACTTTACCGAGTTCTGCGTGCAGAATCTCGTCAGCGCCGCTCAGCATTCAGATACCAGCTCCGAAGACACCCTGAAAGAGTTCAGGGCTAAGAGAGCGGCCTGGCTGTCCGAGCAGATGTAAATATGTTTGTTGGTAAAACCTCTGTCTAGGTTTTCATAAGCACAGGCCAGGATGGCAAACACCTCAGCCTGGAATACTGTGGCGTACCTGCCCAGTGAGAACGAACGCCTGACTCTACGCGATTCGCCGTAGACGCCCGCCCCTACGCCAGCCTCCGTCCTAGAGCCGTCTGTGAACCAGACAAGGCCCTTAGGAGTGAGGAGGTTATGGCCTCGGGTATCCCAGTCCTCTCTAGAAGGGATGACTGTTTTATATGGTGTGTTGAAGGAGAAGAAGGGTACCATTCGATCACTCCTCATGCCGAGGGTATCGTGAGCCTCTGCCATAGTTGACAGGACCCGCGAATGCCCCAGCGTTCCCTCTACCTTTGTCCACTGCTCCCCACACTTAAGCCTATAGGCCGCCCTTCTAGCCTCAGCCTCAATCGTAAGATGAAGGGGCAGGAGTCCGAGAAGGGCTTCCAATGTCGTTGTGGGTGCTGTTCGCATTGCTCCTGTCACTCCTAGACAAACCAGCCGTTGGAGATGGCCGAAGCATTTCTTTGCGCTTGCTAGGGTGACCGCGGCCACCATACCAGCGCGGCGTATGTAATGAGGGGTCTTACCAACGCAGTGTACATCCACATGATGACATTCGGTTCAAGACCGAGACCAAGGTACGTCTACACATAAAAAGGAGGCAGTTGCCCTTTGTATTTGTCGTTCCGAGTGCTCCTTCCAGGTCAGTTTGGCATCCAGGATTACTCCCAGATACTTAACTTTCCTGGCGGCCCTTAGAGGGATTCCAAAGAGTAGAGGGTCTATAAAGCCATCTATCTTCCTTTTCTTTGTGAATAGAACAAGTTCGGTCTTGTCGGGGTTTACCAACAATCCGTGCCTTGTACACCATGTTTCCACAATTCTGAGGGCACTCTGAATTACCTCACAGATAACGTGTGGAAATAGCCTTGCGTATATATGCCAGCTCTGTTGAGGTCGCGCAGGAGCCCATCTATGACTAGGGACCACATCAGGGGCGAGAGTACTCCCCCCTGCGGGCACCCACGCCTGACGGTCGCCTTTGCGGTATCCACATTCAGAGTGGCAGTTACCCTGCGGTTTTCTAGCATGGATTTCATCCACAGAACGATGGTGGATGCCGTAGTGCATATTAGAGCTGGCAACCGGATTCGGATTTTCGGATATCCGGATTTTTTTTTAAAGAAGATCAGGATTTTATAAATGCTAAAAATCCGGTATTCGGATTTATCTTGATTTATCCGAATTTCGGATTTTAGGTTTAGATTCGGATTTCGGATTTCTCACAGAGATTCGGATTTCTTACAGAGATCCGGATTTCGGATTTTTTTAAAATCAATTTGGAATTAGGATTTCTTATGTCGATCCGGATTTCGGATTATCTATACGAATTCAGATTTCCAATATTGTTTCTATGCGGATAAAAAATGCTCAAGCGGAGTTTTTGGATATAGCAAGTTTCTTAGATCCTAGATACAAAAACAAAGAAAGATGATTAACAATCACAAGGCCGACTTTAGGGTATAATAAGTAGGCACCATAGCGTTTAACCAGGGGCGTTCTTGGAATTGCTTAAATGCTTTACAAAAATATACAAATGAATGACCACTATCCCAGCTTGAAAATACCTTTTTGTCGAATGGGTGAGACAGGTTTATTAATAAAGGTAGACTGCAATTTTACAAAGGGTTACTTAAGAAACTACATTAACATTTAAAATTTTTAGAAAGAATTTTATCTAACCCAGCTTGCTTACGTGTTTATTGTACATTTGAATTTTAATATTAAGAGTTTCGTTTTATTTGTTAGGTCATTGGGTGTAATACTGTTTCTGTTTATAAGAACTTTTTTTGTTTATTTTATGGTTACAATTAGTATTTTATAATAGTTGAAAGAATTAAACTTATAACTAATAAATTCTCTTATAAATTTTTAATGTTTTATGTGTACTTTTATTAACATTTCCGTCGTACCCATCAATATTTAGTGGAAGGGGGGTAATAGCCTCATTTGCCAGGAGCGTGCTGGCTTTGTACACCCATTTTTTTCTGTCTTGAAATTATACGTTTTATAGATTTTGCGCCAACGCGATGCAGAACAACATATTGAACGACACACTACTATTCTAACAAATAAAATACTGAATAATTAAGTTTGCACATATTGGATTCATAGTTGCTGCCAATATGTAATTTTTTTGAATTAAAATAACGAATAAGCACATCCAGATAATATATTTATAACAGATTTATCTATGATTTTGAATAATTAAATTTAAAATGAGGACCTTAGACATAGACAGCGATTTTACTGGAATACACATATACCTACAATTTTTCTCCTATGTTTATCTGAATTAACTGCATATTCATACAAATTCTACATGCCAGATTAATGTAGACTGTATTTATGTAGATTTACTTAAATGTTTAATTTAATTTAATAAATAAACGCACGCAGATAAATTCAGAAAACGGATTTTTGCTTAGCTCCGAATATCGGATTTTTAAAAAAAATCCGTATAGCGGATTATTTAGGGTAAATTTGGATATCGGATTTTTCGGATATCTCCGGATATCGGATTCTTCGGATAATTCCGGATAGCGGATTTTCCGGATGAATTCGGATAGTGAATTTATCGGATAGCGGATTTGCCACACGAATTTTATCCGGATAGTAAAAATCCGGCGGATTCCGGATTATTCGGATACCGGATAATTTAAAATCCGAAATCCTGATTTGAAAAAGTAACGGATGTGGCAGCACTAGTGCATATTGGGGCGGTATTACAATAAACAGGAAAACCGATCTGGCTCCTTCGAAATAGTAGTTTGAGAGCAAGGTGATATATAACTGAAATACTGAATACTTAAGTATAACCTTCTGCACATAATGCAGGTCAAGGATTTTTATGCATTCATGACAACAACAATGTTGACAACCTACGTAGTCAACGAGTACGTTCATGACCAAGAAATTCGAGCCATGGACTGCCCTGCATGTAGCCCGGACGTAAATCCTATCGAGAACCTTTGGAATTACTTAGCAAACGCCATCAAAATCCGTCCAAACCAATCAATGACAATCCAAGATGTGGAAATTGCCCTAAGACTTATTCGTAGCATGCCGCAAGGTTGCAATGTTGTTATAAGAGACTGAGCCAGAGGTAGCAACACTTAATACTAAAATTTAAAATATCTTTGTAAATATTTGTGTTGTAAAAATATAAAAATAAGAAAAAACAGTATACCTAGTTTAATTTTTGACATTATTCAATTCTTCAGATTTGATACAACGGGTGTTCAGTTCTTTATAAAATTGTATGTGTTATCATGTAATAGCATGTTTAAGCTATATTATTTATCCTGATTTTCAAAACTAAATACCAATCCAAAAGAAAGCTACGGCAATGGTAAGAAATGATCCCTATTTTATTTTGAGCGGTGTAGAATAAATATACAAACTTTAGGTAAACGACGGAAGATTACTATTTTAGCCCTAAGTACATCCTTGATTCAGGTGGTTAACTCACAGGTTCTTATGAACCCTACAATCGATCAAATTAAACTACAATGGCGAGCCTAAGCACACAAAATAAAAAACCTGCCGATTTATTTAAAAAGGAAATATTTACAGCTTTGTTAAATTTCAAATTTAATAGAAGTCTCCTACACGAAAATTTAAAGCGCTGCTCTTCGCCGAATGTTTGAAGTTACAAGGCTCCATTATTAAAATATCCGATTTAGCGCAGTGCCTAAAGGAACCAGAAACGAGGATGAATAAAAACGAAATGGGATAACCATAATAGCATTAAAATTGCACGCACGTTTAGCGCAGGCTAAAAATCAACTCGAGTTCGATGTAATACAATTACATACACGGTTCATCAGTTCTCTTTATATCTCATATTACGGAAGTCGAGCAGCGGAACTTCTAACATTCTATATGTTATTGCATTTCTACACCTCATCCGTGCTCCACGTGCCCATAACCAGCGGAAAATCAAATAAAAATTCCAATTGACTTGCATCCACACCGACTGTTTCTATTAGAACCTCCGGATCAAAGTGAAAAAGTGAAAAAACTTCTCCTTTCTGTACCGTCGCGCAATTTTCTAGCATTTAATGCCATGTAGAACGGCAATTAAGAGATTCATTGCGGGGCTCAATAAATAAAGCACTCGTGTAACTTTTTAATGCAAAAATTAATTATGACAGGAAAACAAATAATCCTGCTGTCTGAAAGTCGGAATTGGTTTAACACATAATTCAATGCGGATTATAACCGCTGCTGCTGCTGCGAGTTTGAAACTGATCCGGCCTTTTTTGCTCAAGAGATTCTCTGTGCAAAATTGGATTCCCACAGAATAGCCGTTAGATAAAAAGCGTTGAACTCGAGTAAAAACACAAAAACAGAAATAGGACACTGTCGTAAACAAAAAACCTTAGAACCGACGTTATTATGTGCAACATTAATTTCTACAAATATTGGATCATCATTTTCTGATTATTACAAAAATCAATAGTAGCAACAGAAGTATTAAATCATTTGAAAGAGTAATCGAATAATGGCCCATAAACTGACATTACACTGTTGATCAATGTTAACGAGTATATGAATATTAGAAAATAGAACAATTTTTCTTTGAAACATTGAAGTCAAAAGCTGAATTCTCAATATCTTTAACTAGTGTGATATCTATAAAATATGTTACTTAACATAGAAAAAACTTAATTTTGTAAATTATTAATGGTGAATGTTAATTTCATTAGTTGTTGTGGATGTTAAAATTAATTTTGCGTTGATAGCTAGATTTGAATATTATACCTATTATATCTTTATAGGTATAAAGCAACTATTTGATTTGCAGTTTCATTTCAATTATCTACGGACAAAAGGTCCCCGGACAGAAGGTACCCTGACTAAAGGTCCCGGACAAAAGGTCTTCGGACGAAAGGTCCCCCGGACAAAAAGTCTCCGGACAAAAGGTCCCACTTAATAAGACGTGCTTGATTTTCATAATTTATTAGTGGTGGTTTTGATTTTCAGAAATTTTGTTTCCTGGACTGTGGAGTTCTTTATTGCTAGGGAAATAGCTGCCAGTCGGAGACGAGCGATGATTTCCCACAGTAGCAATAAAGACCGAGACATTCCAGAAGACAAATTTCCATAGAAAATCCAAACAAATACGAAATAGATTTAGATAGAAAATCTCAATTTATGGTCACGTCAGATCACATTTAAAAATTTTAAAATTGATAATTATACTCATATATTGGCCACCAATTGCATTTCAAGAGTTGAGTCACGTGCACAAATCAGAAGCACAAAGGAATTCTCACAGCGATACGAAAAGCACGGTGCTTTTCTTGCGGATACGTAATTGTTTTTGTTTTTAGCATTGAGTTTTCAAAAATTTGACATAAAACATGAAGTTTGTCTATAATTAATTCGGTTAATTATCCAACTAAAGAGCATTCGTACACAACATTCCGCCCATGTTCCCCCCTGAAACGTTCGTGATACTACTATTTTGGACGGAGAACGCACAAACAATCAATGCGAAGGATGGAATAATCGTTTTTCCAATTTAGTGGGTCATAATCACCCTTCCATTTGGGTTTTAATTCGTAAAATGCGATTGGAACTGGCGTCTGACATTACAAAACTAGAACAACACCGGCTAGCCAATTTTCAAAAAAAGAAGAACATTTACAACTTACGAACGAATGCAAAATAAACTGAAACGTCTTTGCGACGAACATTCGGAAGGAACTAGAAATTTGGAGGATTTTTTAAGAACTGTCGAACCATTCGATTCAGCGACAATTAAATCGGATTTTTATTTACTCCGCCATAAGAATAAGTTTACATATTTTTGTGCAATTGCCTAGATTAATTTGATGTAATTTATTAACCATTAATGTTTACTGTTTAGGTATAGGTACTGTATTAACATTTAGATATTATAATAAAAGTTTACATTTTTATTTTTAATTTTTTCGACCCTCCTTTTGGGATCGAAAGTTGACAATTGTTTCTTGCCGGGGAACAAAGTAATTTTGTCTCCCGCTTTTATTGTTTTTTTCCTTGGATACGTTTTGGATACCAGGATGGTACCAAAGGCATTTTAGTTGCAAGGTCGGTTTTTAAATTAATTTTTAAAATGAAAGAGTTTTGATAAATTTCTTAAGGTCTTTTTCCCTTGTAACGGCACCCTAGTGATAAAAATATCACTTTCTTCCATTGCAACAAAAAATCAACACGCCTTATTGCGGGGGACCTTTTGTCCTTTCGTCCGGGTGTACCTTTTGTACGGGGACCTTCCGTCCGGGAATCCATTTCAATACCACCAAACTTCTCATTCCATATCTTAAAGAATCTAAAATCTTTTCTGTGTTCCCCATATTTGTTTGGAGGCCCTTTTTGATATTTCTATTACACAGACAAATTGGAAAACCAAACCAACCAGCTGTTAAATATAATTCGATAAACCCTATCTTATATGAACAGTTAATATCAATACCTGTGACAATCTTGTTCGAATATCGATGTTGTAACGAAAA
>JABXWE010028549.1:0-20034 GCA_014611495.1 Limonius californicus
GGGGGGGGGATCAAATACTTGGGTGTGATTCTAGACACCACGTTGACCTGGAACCGACATTTGCAAAGAATCACTAACAAGACAAGAACAACCTTAATGATGGCAAGAAGAGCCTTTGGAAATAAAGGGGACTAAAACCAAAAATGGTCCATTGGCTTTACACAACGGTGATAAGACCGACAATAACCTATGGTAAATCGAAGACAAACAATAAACCAGCTTCTTAGTGTTCAAAGACTGGCTTGTCTCTGTATAACTGGAGCATTCAGAAGCACTCCGACAGCAGAACTAGAAACTCTCCCGCAACTTCCTCCTCTGGATATAATAATCAAGGGCGAGGCACGCATGGCAGCGTGTCGCCTGAACTGCACGGGTAATTGGAGAAGCACCCAACACACATGGGGACACTCCAAAATAATAAATGTAGTATCTGACCCAACATTAAAAATTGGAACGGACTACATATTAACAAAATACTCTTTTCATAAACCTTCCGAAGTACGGATAAACCGTGAAGGATGGGATAAAGGGGAACCACCAAACCTGCATAAAAGCTTAGTATGGTATACAGACGGTTCACGCACGAGAAACGGAACCGGAGCTGATGTATACGGCAGTAGACCAAGATATAGCACCTCCATATCTATGGGCCGAACTGCTACAATATTCCAAGCTGAAATCTATGCAATTTTAGCAGCAATAGAAGAGAACATAAGGCTATACAACCAAAACATCCTTATTATTTCTAACAGTCAGGCAGCTTTGAAAACACTGAATTCAACCAGATTATGTCAAAACTTGTCTGGAACTGCCTTCGCAGTCTCCTAACACTGGCAAACTCTAACAAAGCAAAACTTGTGTGGATGCCAGGTCACAGAGGCATAGAAGGAAATGAAACAGATAAACTAGCAAAACTAGGATCTAAGACACCGTTCACAGGGCCTGAACCTGCTGTCGATTTAACTGAACGGATAGTGAGAGGAGCAGTTAAAGCATGGACGTTACCAAACATTCGGAACACTGGAGACTTTCACCTCGACAACGACAAAGCAAAGCTATGATGGGTAGTCACCACCACAAGCTTACCAAAACAATCCTACAACTTAGTAGAAATCAATTTGGAGTAGTGACAGGACCCCTAACGAGCCATTGGCACTTCAGAGAACGCCTCCACAACATAGGGCTATTTAACGAAGATCCTATATGCAGGCTGTGTGGCGAGGAAGAGGAGACAGTCTCTCACATAATATTCCAATGCGAAGCCTTAGCTTGTAGAAGATATTAAATGTTTCAGAGCACTATTCCCAACTAGATACAACCGTAAGCCAGTCTAATCAACAAACTCCTAGATCTGATAAAGATGGCAGATCTACTTGACAGCGACTAACGACAGAAGGGGATGGACAATAGGCCCAAGAGGCCACAGTGTCAAGGGCAGTACTAACCTCCCCGTATAAACAATCAACAGTCAATCAATATGACTGCCTTTCTCTTATATCTCTGTGTTTGCCTTTTACTGCTGCCGGTTGCTTTTTGAATGGGTCTAATATTTTCTAACAGCTCCCTAGAAGAATTAAGTTCTCCATCTCCAGTAGTATCCTCTTTTGATGTAGGAGGAACAGGTTCACTTTCTACTATATTGCGATTCGAAGCTGACGTAGTAGGAATGGGGTCGTTCTCATTATCTAAATCATAAGTCTCTCTTTTTACATCAGGAATATCATTTAGACTTGAATCTACGGGGCAGTTTGTTGGTACTGAAAGTGCAAATTCATAATCTTCAAAAATGTCCTTAGTAAATGGACTTATGCCGCTCACTTTAAACCCAATCATTATATTAGTAGGCGTCGTAGCTTTAGGGAGCCATTGTGCGACAATTCCGGGCAAGTCATATATCGTCAGGGTACGTCCTGGATGATTTTTCATCCATCCATCCATAGCACTGGTTACTTATCTTTTAAAGGGACCAAACACTCCCCGGTCTAGTGGTTGTACCTTGTGGAAGGCATGGGGAAGAAATGATAAGAGAACGATGCCATTTTTCACGACAAAAACCTAGTAGAAAGGCGGAAATGGGATTCATGATTGTCAAGGAACAAAAGAATATTTGTATCTACAGACGCTAGTATGGGCAGCAAAATGCTTAATAAAATTTTAAAAAGTTTGGTTGTCCATCCATTATGAACCATTTGCTTCGTCTATTGAACCCGTGGGTGCTTGATATCTGAAGTTGCAAATTTGCGTTGCTCCATTACTTTTGCCAAGTTATCAAAACATTTTCCCACATCCACTTTATTAAAGTTTACAGCCCTAACATGGCTTGTAGCTTCTTGAATTCATATGGATAATGTAGGGTACCTCCTCATAAAGTTGGCGAACCAATCTTTTGAGCTTCTCTTTCTGTCGTACCAAGTATTTGAAATTTTTTACTTCTTCTTTAGCGCAAACTCGAACAGTAAAGGACGTATATCCGTGGGGATAAAGCCAAAATATAAATCAGCTGAACTGCAGATGTAGTCCCAAAACACTTCTTCGACTCCGCAGATAAAATTTTATTATGGGAGTTATATCCCACATTTGGTTTTTTAAAACCTTCTTTTAATTTCTGAAGATATCGATTTAAAGTTACGTGGAAAATACCTAACTCTCGAACAACTTCTCTTTCTACTTGCTACATAATTTTAATAACAGGCTCTTTAATGGCTTTTCTCTAGCTCTCGGCGATCTAACAAGAAACAACTGCCAAAATAAACGTCTATTATGGCAATATTTTAATTCGGGTACAATTGTAACATGTTACATTCGCCCCTTTGATAGGTGTTACAATTGTCTGCGTGACGGGATTCATTAAAAATAAATAAATGTCACTAACTGTCAAACATAACCCTAAAATATATGTTGCACGAACAAGTATTGAAATAAACAGATGATAGAACAAAACGAATATTTGTGTTTAATCTCCTGTATTTATTATCAATAATGTTTACTGTCACAATTTGCCTTACAGTGTTACAATAATACACTTGTTTAGAATTTAACACACCGGGGATATACATATTTATGACAAACCACATTAACTGACGCAGATGATGCTAACTGTAATACCGACATCATGGCGGGAATTTTGAAATATATTTTAAACATTTTTCTGCTTGTTACATTTTTACCCTGTTACAATTGTCCCCAGTCTCCCCTATTGTTGTTATTCTGTTCTTTTATACGATAATAATAAAATATTTGTTTTCTTTCAAAATATTTTGGATGGTAGGTAAATACTAAAAACGACAAAGATTGCTTTTTAAAGTTCGATATTACACAACGGTTTTTATCCTTCAAAAGAATGTATAACGTCGAAAGCTGTCGTAACGCCAGCTTAAAATATTTATTATCAAAAACAAAATATCCACAAGTCGTCTTCTTGCAAAGGGTAGCGGCATGTTATCTTTGTCTATCAGTGTGTTGTATCAAAGGTGCTCGAGTGTTAAACGCAACTGCGCCTAGGTAAGTAAACACAGCGCGCCGATAAAGTGAGGTCAATTATACTGTATACCGATCCATATAAGGGTGTTTCAATGACGTTTATCGACTGAATGCGCTTTGTGTTGGTTTGAAACTCAGTTGAGTGGGCCTTTGTGGCACTAACTTAACTGTTCCAGATGCAATCAACTGGTTACCTTTAGAAGTGCAAATAGGACCGTTGCATTACATTACCGTATTGGGTAATCGAATTGTTTGCTTTATTAAGTTACGGTTTCCTAATACCTCCGTAATAACTGTTGCGGTGCAGTTTCCCTCAGTAAGGTTTCGGCGGAAGCAAGTTTCCATCGCAATCTGAATATATGAGCGATAAAAGCAATAAAGATCCAGCTCCTGATTCAAAAACTTTTGGGTACTGCAGCCTAAATCCGGAAAAAATCATCACACGCCTTATCTGTTACTAAACGACCCGAAAGCTTATTCCTTTTCCTTGGGAGCAATTACACTTTCAGGTAATTTATTGCTTATACAACAGACTATAATGTTAACCACTGACATTAAACTTAAGCTTTTTTTAAAGGTTTTCCGGAAAGCTTTAATATTTAATGCCAAGACAATATATTACCCGTTATGTATTCATGAGATCCCTTTGAAATCGATGTAACATGATCGCGACAGGATGCACATACAGTTGTAATAGAATATGTTGACAAAGCTTATCGTGTGCCATAACTTTGAACAAATTGGTCAGTCGGCTCGTAAATTCGCGAAGTATCTGGACCTATTTGGCTCAGTTTGACAATGAAATAAACATGAAGGCAATTTTAGATATTTCCGCGTTACGTAGAGTGCCATCTGCAACTTAATCTCTTTTACGACCTGGACGATCTGCAGAACTGTGGTAAAAATAAGCACAACGAGGTTTTATTTACTGCTGGCTGTTACAGCTTTGGCGAGTTTTTAATGTTGGAAACAGTTTGAGATAATTTGTTCGCAAACTATCTACTTGAAATGTTATATTCAGCACACATTTACATCGTTGGACTGTAGTTAGACGTTACTTATCTTGAAAACTTTGCAAGTATCTCGTATCCAATTATTATTGAAATTCTTGACATATACTATTTGTTGTATTTTATTTGTATTTTACAGTAACTTCAATTAACCGTTTCGGTGAACTTCGCGCTATACGACAGATACTCAACTAACCATATTAATAATCTCCACCCAGAAGCAATGGAAATAAAATAGTTGACCAAAACGTTAGCCTTGCAGAAAACATTCCTTATTCTCTGGACAAAAAAATACAAAAAGAACAATTGAAGGTATGAAGATATTTTGCTCGGTGATGAACAAGATGAACAACATGAAGAGAAAATTATTACGTATTATCTTGAAACCAAAACAGCATCCAATAGATAAGTGATAGAAAAGAATGGTAAGAAAGATAAGACGAAAGTAAATGATTTTTAGACGCGTTAGGATAATCGTTAGACCATAGACATAACTAATCTGAACGTTAAAAAGGAGATAACTTGTCTATAATCAAACTACAATCTATCATAAATACGAAAATATAAGTAGATTTTTGAAGGTAATAATTTTAATTGAAACCAGAAGAGCTATACTAGAACAAAATAATGTCAGGACAGTTTAAGAAGACCATACTCTATATATTCTGAAACGATTACAAAATCGCAGAACTTAAACCAGCATAAGAGGTATTTATTTCAGAACAAAGAAATCCAACAAAAGATGAAAACAGTATATTGCCGAGGATCAAATAATAATAAAAACTGAAGTGTTTTAAAAGCAGCAACCGATTTGATTACAACAGAAGTTGTAGCTGGCAGGAACCTGTTCCATTTGCAAAAACAAAGCTAAATATCTCAAAATAAATATTGCTGAACATCGAGAGACTTTGAACATTCATATATAGATTTTATGCGAAAATAATCTGTTTATTTCCAACCAAATTTAAAGACCGATAATCTCTTAACAACAAAAACGTGAGGAATTAAACATGGAAGTCCTTGGGACTATTGAGATGCCAATTAGAGAGAAAAAAGAACTGGAAAAAAAATTATGCTGACGATCTTCGGATGAGCAAGTTAAACTATATCGCATAGGTAATATTTGCAATGGGAATAGGAAAGTCAACCTTTTTCTAATAACCAAAATTTGGTATAAAGATCGTGATCCCGTAAATCTATTTGGTTTCCACCAAAGTAAACAACGACTATTATGATAACAACTATTCAAAAAATAGTAATCGATTCATTTATAACGCTACCACATAGAAAACAACACAACAAATAAAAAGTCGGAGAACATGATACTGAAAATACTACGGCTATTTAGGTATAAATGTGAAGGATTTTTATCCTCACTATTACCACGGTAATGGTCATGAAGCATTTCCTGAAGAAAGCAGTAAAAATAACCTGCAAGTAACTATTATTGAGTACCTCAATGCTTAAAAGATAAAATATATGCAGCGTTACGGTGCTGGTAATTACATTTCTTACTACTACTGCCCAGACGGAAAACTTTTGAATAAATGAGAAGCAAAAATATGGATGAAAAAGTAAGGAAGGTGGTGTTGAAGACATTCTGAAAGAGATGCAGACATAATTTAATAGTGTTTTTAGGAAAACAGTCCATTTGTATCCAACACAATTATACCAAATTGTAACCCATAAAGCAAACTTATCAATACAAAGAAAATAGTAAAGCATTCCAATATAGTAATAGATAGAAACCTTCCAGACGAAAGGAAAGTTAAAAGATGAGAGAAAAAAGTTGGTGAAGATCTTAAGAACATGCATATAAGAATCTGAAAAACTCCAAAGAAAGTAATAAAAAGCTTGTGCTGAAGTTGTGAAATTGTGGATAACTATTTCAGATTTGTTTTAAAGCTAATTGTAAATGTCGCCTAAATAATCTAGTTGTTTGCACCTATTATTATTAAGATAAGGACTGTAATGAGTTGTAAGGGTATCAATTAGTTAGTTGGTATAGAAAGCTTTTCCACAGCAAACCATAGTTTGTTTGCTCACAACCAACCAAAGCAGTAACGGCCATGAAGCTTTTTCAGAAGAAAAATATAAAGATACTCCAGAAAGCTGTTCTAGTATGCATCGACATTTTGGAGGTAAAACATATGTACTGTTATAAAGCTAACAATTATTTGTCATGGATGCATACCCCAGAAAAGAAGCTTTCAAAAAAATAAGAAAAACGGAGCTTACACCACAACGCAAGGAAGATGTATCATCTCGAAGCAACGTAGATGCTAAATGTTAGTGTTCTAAAGTCAAGGGTCAAAGGTACCGAATTGCGCGCATGCATTGCCCGTTCACATACAATCAGGAGAGGTAAGAAACGTTGTCTCTGGCCAGTATTTGGATAGGTGACCCGAAGGTTGCGTTAATACGGCGCCCCTCTCCGACGAGGATTGATCATTATGGGGGAGTAGATCAACAACCCCTCAATATAGGGCAGACCCTTATCCAACACTGGGATGGTATGGGCTAATAAAAAATAAGTTAATTTACACCCAAGAAAACTGTAACAAACTGAAAGTTGTTTAACCTTCGGGCAATCAGGTGAAATATAAACAACCAAAGGCCAGATGGTGTAAGTAACTAAGTGGCCGTATAAGTTTTTAACCAACATTTAGTACTTACGGCAAGTACCTTATTCCATAGTTACAAAAATATTTATTAGAACAAATAAAATCTTAAACTACAAGCACAAATATCGAGAAAACGGATATGATGTTGATTTTGAAAGAATGCAGAGGCGGTGGACTTAGCAGTACGACGATATGCACAAAGATACCCGGATAGACCCCTTCCATTACATAATGCCTTTGGCGTTTCGAAAGAAATTTGGGGCAATATGGACAGTTTCCCAAGTCAAAAGTGAAGCAATGACATGTCGCAACTGTAGACACTAAAGCGGCAGTGCTCGAAGAGTAACTGGTAATCTCATATAAGCCAGTTAATTGCAAGAACGGTAGGCTTTAGCCAAAGTTCAGAATTTAACATTTTAAAACCAAACCCGTTTTCATCCTTACCACGCCACATTAGTGTAACACCTTACCTTAGATCATTACTTACGTCGAGTGAATTTCTGCCAATTTTTAAGAAACGAAGATACGACTGATCCACTGTCTTTACGGAATTTTCTATTTTCTGACGTAGCACCGTTCAGTAACAGTTGGTGTGTAAATAAACACAATTGCCATAATATTCACAAGATAACCCACATTGGATTTGGCAAGAACACTTTCAAAGAATGTTCACTGTAAATGTGTGGTGTGGTATCGTTGAATATTTCTTTGAGCACAGTTTAAATGGAAAAAATGTATTTACTTTTGTTTAGAAAATAATTTGCCTCAACTTTTAGAAGACATTCCCCCTTATGTTAGACAGCGAATGTGGTTTCAAACTGCCCGCTTCCATAGAATTGTAAACAACTATCAAGATGAAACTATCTATAACACATTAATTGCAAGAGATACAATTCATCCTTGACCTTCACGTAGTTAGAGCTTGATTTCATCAGATTTCCTTCTGTGGGCTGAAGTACAAAACGCCGGCTATGAAACTCCTGGAAAACTCAGGAAGATTCACGTGAAAGAATTATTGAATTATGTATGTCAATCTCCCCACACATGCTAACTCGTGTTGGAAGTTCTCTTCTTCGGCGGATTAACTTATATGAACAGCAAGGTGGACGGCAGTTTGAACATATATTACGTCATTAATTATTGGTTTTTTCCTGTTTTTATTTAATTTATTTTTCTTGTTGGTTTTGTTGCTGTCAATATATTTTTATGCTTTCTTGGCTTTCTCTGTGTTGTCTACAGTGACATGGTTGTCGCAAATAAACCAACTACATTTATCGCATTTATTCAATTCGTTGAATTTTTTTTCCATTAAGTGTGTGGATTTTGTAAATAAATAAATTTACAATAATTTGTGGGAAGGCGAAACACTCAGCTATAAAATAACGAAACAGCAAAATAAAAAATGCAACAAAATAAAATAAGCGTTGGTCATCCGAAGGGAAAGATAACAAAAACTTAACTATTGAATTGAAAAATTTGAAAATTCTCGAATAGACTAAAATAATGTAGGGAAGTTTTTCTGCGACAGAAAATGTCGGAGAAATGTTGCTGAAGATCTTAAGACTATAAATCAGAAAAGTGAAAAATTCTATAGAAATTAATGTGTTTCGATTGCAACTGTAATAGTACTTACAGTATAGAAGGAACTACAAAAACTTGAGAAGCTAAAAGAAAACGAAGACAAGGTGATTCCTGAAGCTACTGACAAACTTTATTTTTCATTTCGGATTTGTTTTATAGCTAATATCAAATTGCACCAAAATCAGAACAGAATATAATATCAAATTTCCATAAGTTTGTACTTCCAACTCTTAAAGTCATTTATTAAATAATTGATGATTGCTTATCTTTGCTGCATGAAACACGGCACTTTTACAATTTACACGAGTTATTACATGATTAGAAAATATTAACCATGGTAATATCATAAGTACTTTGAGATATATATCAGGATCAATTTTCTTCAAAATAAAGCCATTCCAGTTGTCCCAGATTATCAAATCGGTAAGTTCCCGAATCAGTTGAAGTAGGGGGAATTTCTTGGAAGTGTATCCGACTCGAATATGGTCATAATAGGGCATTAGTTTATAAAGCAATGGCATGGTCCAGTAACGGAGTGGACGTAGAAGGTATATAACTTCATTTTATTGGAGGGAATTCCAATTGTTCGAGTGGTAATTCATCTTGTATTATCCGCTCTAGCGCAGGCTTCCGGTGAAATATCGCTAATGTGTTTACCGTGCCGCCTACGTGCTACTACGTACGGCCCGGTATTACGCAGATTAGCATCGTTATTGGAAATAACAAAGAGTCCGAATATTTGGATTCGTTTTGCCCCGTGAATAAACCTTCATATTAGGTTTATTTGCATGTTTTGGGGCTTCAAATGATGATCGAGCTGATCTACCGGAAAATTAATAACTAAAATGTTAATCAAAGCTCCGCTGATAACCGGATCGGGAAATAATACTCCGGGAAAAAACGTAAAACCCTTATAAATGGTTCCGTTATTGGCTTGGTATGAAAGCTACTAACAGTTTACTGGGGTGTACTGATTGTTTAATTGAAGTTTGTTGGAATGGTTAATGATAATATTAAAAGAGACGCGATCAAGAAATTATACAAAATAAAGTTCTTAGTGTTAATTATAATTAACACGTTATATTTTTATGATACTCTGAAAGTACTAACAGATCAATAAAACAAACTCAGAATTTGTACTTGTGTCAGTTCAGTTGTAACTCATATTTATGGCATTGCTGATTTATATAGTGGCACATTATGTAACTAACGAGGTTTAAAAAGCCTCTATCACTAATTTTAATTTTGAAGTATTAGGAATAGTAATCCAATAAATCTGCAGCAGCCTCGAATGTTATCACAGATTTAGTTGATAAGGATAATTCACTATGTCACACACTGTATTGAGAAAAAAGGTTGATTCCGCATAAAGTTTGGTATAGTTATTCACTAACACTCAAAATGTCGATAGGTAGTTTCCGTTTTAATCTGTTGTTTAACAACGGTTGACCTATATTATAACACTGCTCCACTGCACTGACTAAGATTTTTATGAAACTTTTTAGTAGTTTACGGTATGAATTCTTCAATAGTCGGGATGCCTGTTTTTCTACATAGTTGATCATTTCTAATAATAGTCCGGTCAAAATAGGTTCTGACCTAATAATACTGGGTACTGGGTAGCCTTCATCTGGAAGCAGTAAATCCAAATCTTCTTGGTCTTCTTCCTCATCAATTATGATATGCGTGGAATTCAAGCCTTCGCCATGGCAAGAATGGCAAATGTTCGTACACAGTAGTGCAGCTTTTCTACACACACACCTGGGTCCACATCCATAAAAAATTAGATTTAGAATTTCGTTGCGGTGCGAACAGGTCTTCGGTTGTGACGAGAGCCGATTATTTTCCTGCTTCCAACCCCAGCTTTCAGGTGATAATTAGTTTCCCATCCAAAATGGTACTTGGTGGTGTACTCGATAGGATTATTGTTTTGCTGCTCCTTCCGTTGGCGGTAGTGTTTGAAAAGGTACTTGATATAGCAGTGAGAAATTGTTGAATTTTTGAATCTTTGGGCCACAACACCTGGTGCAGCAACAAGCCACCATCCACAACAATATCGAAGCCGGGGAAGTCAATTTCTGCAGTTGACACTTCAAACACATAAGGCTGATTTTTTAGTTTTCCGCATCCCAATTTCTTCATAAAATGATAATAGAAAGGGAGCCAAATCATACTTAATTTATGTCTTCAGGTCTTCATCGGTCGGTTTGCTAATGCTCATCCTTTGGAATATCATCAAAGAGTCACACTGACTGACCAAAGGGAATGTGGAATGAGAGAAGGACAAAGGAGGGGACGGTCTGTTATGTTTGTCAAGGTCGATGAGGGGTTCTACGGTCTTGCCCTCTCCCTTCTATCCTCAAAAACTCACACTACAGCTTCAGCTCTCGATTCAATAAATCTACCAAATAATCTACAACGATTACAGATACGAAAAAAATGTATAGCATCAGAACTACTTTTGAATTAAGAGTGGGGTGGGAGTAGTTGTGTAGAGGTGAACAGACGGATGGGCACGACCAGATCTATAGGTTGTCGCTCAAGCAAACGCTTAAAAACGTTTGCGGTTACAGCCTTTGCATGAAAACCAGCGCCAGTTTGGCAGTCGAAAAGTTCCATGTTTCACGTCAGTGCCGCTAGAGCTCACCTCCGATTCATCAGGACTTTTGTATAATTCATCACTAGACACCTCTAAGTAAGTGTGCCAAGTTTCAAAATTGTTGTAATTATTTTTATGTGATGGTCTTTTCTACAACTGAACATTTTGCTAGCTCCCAAGAAATAGTACATGCACATCGCAATTTAGTTACGATTCTACGAGAAATTATTACATTAAAATACATGCTGAGTACAATATTCTGTATAAATGTAGATTAAAAATCGTTAGCGATATTTAAAACTTACAAGTTTACCTGGTGGATGTGAGTAACGTTTTCGTACAATAGTTTTCAAGCAGATTACCTTTTGGATGTATAAAATAAATGAGGGATAATCTCAGTAACAAGTTGAATTGAGGAGATCAACAAGTAAAAATCTTAATACACCTACATAATCACATTCGCCAAATACAAACCCTGTAAAATTAAAGTTAAAATGTCTAGTAAGAGTCAATTGACGAATATGGAGATAATAGAGATACACGGAAACCATAATCCAGGTCCCTTCGTTTCAAAGCCAAATGAAGGTTTTCATCACACTAAGTTAATTTGTTTCTCAAAATCTAGTAGAATACTCTCTTTTAATTGTTACAGTCTTTGACACATCCTCAGTTCTCATTTTAGACTAGTTGTACCCACACCCTACCTTAAGGAGATCATGACGACATACCCATTGTTACATCATATCACTTAGATCGAAGGGTTCGACAAGTAAAAGCCCTAATGAGCAAGCAGCTTGACATTCAACCCATTACAAAACGCTGCATACCTAAATTTCAAAATCTTGCTAAGATATACCATTGCCCAAAATTGCCTAATTATATAACAATGTTTTAGAAAACCATAACCTTGATCCCTTGGTTTCAAAAGTAAACGAAGCCAAACCAAGGTTCAAATCCGACTACGTTCACTTTTCCTCAAAATCTAATTAAAATACCCTCTTCTACGAGGAGGGTTCAAATATGACATGGAATTTGGCTGTAACTTTTTATTTAACTACAATAAGTATATAATTTTTAGACGTATTCACCCTCTAGGTCTATGCACTTTTGCCATCGTTGTGGGAGTTTCATAATGACACTTTTAGAATGTTTTTGGTTGGGCGCGAAGCCACTCATGCGCAAAAACGGCAGCATCATCATCGTCTTGAAATTTTGAGCCACCCAATGCATCTTTCAGCGGCCCAAAGAGATGGAAATCATATGGCGATAAATCCGGACTATAAGGTGGATGTGGAAGAATCTCCCAATGCATTTTTTCGAGGACATTTGTAGTCAATTGGGCAGTATCAGGTCGGGCGTTATCGTGCAGGAGAATGATACTCTTGATTGAACGGTTTCTCTTTTCTGAAGGAAATGCAGGTTTAACTTTTTGAGTGAGTAAGTCAGAATAATAAGGGGCATTTATGGTACGCCGTTCTCTCAAAAAATTGGTCAAGAGAACACCCTCACTATGCCAAAAGACGGTGGCCATTACTTTACCGGCTGAAGGCACAACCTTCGCTTTTTTCTGTTTTGGGGAGTTTGAGTGGCGCCACCCTAGACTTGATCTTTTTCATTCTGGCGTAAAATCGTGAACCCAGGTTTCGGCGCGGGTGAATAAAGAATTTAAAAATGCATCACCTTCATCTTGGTATCGCCTGAGAAGCTCAGTAGAGACTTCAACGCGTCGCTGTTTTTGTTCCATAGTCAGTAAGCTGGGTACCCATCTTGCGCAAACTTTTGGGTAATGCAGATGTTAATGGATGATTTCCTCGACCAACACTACCAACACTAATTTCTAATGTTTGTGACATTTCACGGACAGAAATGCTTCTATTGGCAAGAATAAGGTCGTTTATCAGGTTAATGTTGGTTTATGTTGTCGAAGTTTTCGGACGTCTCGCGTCTCTCGTGCGGAAAGTTTCGACCGTTGTACGGCCCTTCTTAAACGTCTTACACCATTGAAATACCTAGGTTTTCGATAAGGTGGATGCCTCATATTGTGCTTGAGTTCTTTGCAAAATATCACTTGGTTTGGCAGCCTCATTTACAAGAAATCTAACTATTATGCGTTGCGCAACGCAAACATGAACTGCCTGCTCTGTCATGTTGGCAATTACAAAAAAAAACAATTGAAGTGGCTATGACATTATGCACGCCTTCTAGATATCCCATTGCAAGAATGTTAAGAAGGAATTGCGGCTAGGGTCATTTGTTTGGTTCTAAGATTAAAATTCCGGGTCATATTGGAACCCCCCTCGCACTTCTTACAGTCCGTAACACATCTTCTATTCTCATTTTTGACTAATTGTACCTACATCCTACATTGAGGGGATCATTATGTCATATTCAGTGCTATATTTTAGCACTTAAATCGAGGGAATCGACAACTAAAAGCTCTAATGAGCAAGCATCTTAACATTCGCCCATAAAAAACGCTGCATATCTAAAGTACAAAATCTTGCTAAGATGTACCATTGCCCCATTTTGCCTAATTATATAAAAATGTTTTGGAAAACCATAACCTGCATCCGTTTGTTTCAAAATTAAACCAAACCAAACCAAGGTTCAAATCTTCTTATGTTCATATTTTTTCCTCAAGATCTATTTAGGATACCCTCTTTTACTTTTTACAGTCCTTAACACATCCTATATTCTAGTTTTTGACCAATCGTACCCACATTCTACCTTGAGGAGATCATTATGACATATTTAATAATACATCTTATCACTTAGATCGAGGGGGTCGACAACTAAAAGCTCTAATGACCAAGCACCTTGACATTCGCCCATAAAAAACGCTGCATATCTAAAGTACAAAATCTTGCTAAGATGTACCATTGCCCCATTTTGCCTAATTATATAAAAATGTTTTGGAAAACCATAACCTGCATCCGTTTGTTTCAAAATTAAACCAAACCAAACCAAGGTTCAAATCTTCTTATGTTCATATTTTTTCCTCAAGATCTATTTAGGATACCCTCTTTTACTTTTTACAGTCCTTAACACATCCTATATTCTAGTTTTTGACCAATCGTACCCACATTCTACCTTGAGGAGATCATTATGACATATTTAATAATACATCTTATCACTTAGATCGAGGGGGTCGACAACTAAAAGCTCTAATGACCAAGCACCTTGACATTCGCCCATAAAAAACGCTGCATATCTAAAGTACAAAATCTTGCTAAGATGTACCATTGCCCCATTTTGCCTAATTATATAAAAATGTTTTGGAAAACCATAACCTGCATCCGTTTGTTTCAAAATTAAACCAAACCAAACCAAGGTTCAAATCTTCTTATGTTCATATTTTTTCCTCAAGATCTATTTAGGATACCCTCTTTTACTTTTTACAGTCCTTAACACATCCTATATTCTAGTTTTTGACCAATCGTACCCACATTCTACCTTGAGGAGATCATTATGACATATTTAATAATACATCTTATCACTTAGATCGAGGGGGTCGACAACTAAAAGCTCTAATGACCAAGCACCTTGACATTCGCCCATAAAAAACGCTGCATATCTAAAGTACAAAATCTTGCTAAGATGTACCATTGCCCCATTTTGCCTAATTATATAAAAATGTTTTGGAAAACCATAACCTGCATCCGTTTGTTTCAAAATTAAACCAAACCAAACCAAGGTTCAAATCTTCTTATGTTCATATTTTTTCCTCAAGATCTATTTAGGATACCCTCTTTTACTTTTTACAGTCCTTAACACATCCTATATTCTAGTTTTTGACCAATCGTACCCACATTCTACCTTGAGGAGATCATTATGACATATTTAATAATACATCTTATCACTTAGATCGAGGGGGTCGACAACTAAAAGCTCTAATGACCAAGCACCTTGACATTCGCCCATAAAAAACGCTGCATATCTAAAGTACAAAATCTTGCTAAGATGTACCATTGCCCCATTTTGCCTAATTATATAAAAATGTTTTGGAAAACCATAACCTGCATCCGTTTGTTTCAAAATTAAACCAAACCAAACCAAGGTTCAAATCTTCTTATGTTCATATTTTTTCCTCAAGATCTATTTAGGATACCCTCTTTTACTTTTTACAGTCCTTAACACATCCTATATTCTAGTTTTTGACCAATCGTACCCACATTCTACCTTGAGGAGATCATTATGACATATTTAATAATACATCTTATCACTTAGATCCAGGGGGTCGACAACTAAAAGCTCTAATAACCAAGCACCTTGACATTCGCCCATAAAAAACGCTGCATACCTAAAGTACAAAATCTTGCTAAGATGTACCATTGCCCCATTTTGCCTAATTATATAAAAATGTTTTGGAAAACCATAACCTGCATCCATTTACTTCAAAACTAAACCAAACCAAAGTTCAAATACGATTAGGGATATTTGATTTCAAAATCGTATTAGAAGAACTCCTTCTACTTACAATTCTAAACACAGTCCCATTTTAAATTAACTGCACTCACATCATCCTTTAAGGAGTTTACGATAAAATCAATGCTATATCTTAACATTACTGACTAATAGGCTACATCTTTAATAAGTGTATTAGCAGAATAACGCAATTTGATTGGGGTACGTTAAAAGCATTTCTATACAAAATGTTCTACAACCTGCTACAAATTCGTAACACCGCCGGATGTGTTTCTGCGATTTCTCCACCATTACATGCCACAATACGAAACTGTCGAAAAGCCGTCTAACGCGAATTCTTCCTTTGTGTAGGTTTTTATAAAATCACGTCAGTTAATGGGTTGCTGGTGTCAGGTTGGTCCATTTAAGGCTCACCAATCACTGTCAACTTTACGGCTCGCCTAACAGATGGTGCCGTGTAACATTTACACCGTTTTTAATGGGAGAAAAGCAATATATATTATAATTAATGCCCATTTTTGCATATTCATGAATTGTTTTGTCTCTGTGTGTCGTTGTGCGGCCAACAAAAACGGCGTTTTTGCTTTACCAGGGAAGAGCCTGTGGCTCAACGCAAAGTGCCTTTTTGTCTGGATTTCCTCATTTAAAGGGGTTTTACATTACTGCTCTGCTAGAAACATAAAAACTTAAATTAATTTTTGAAATTATGGCTTTAATTAAACATTACAAAGTCGGCAATTTTATTTCCTTCGATTAATTCACACCCCGAAGTGCATGAACAAATGAGACATTGGATTGGTTTGTTTATTGGAGTAATGAAAATTTCACGAGCTATTCAGAAAACGTCTCGTTAACGCGCCTCGAATTTAATCAATAGCACAAACAGACGAAATTACTTAATTAAAATCAATCACATTTAGTGTTGATTGAAATATCCAACTGTCATGTCAAGCCCCGAAAACCTCTAAAACAAAACCGTTGATTAGTAACCGACGAGTTTGAATTCAACTAGGTCATCAAACCACTTGCGAAAAGTTTAAAACCGCTGAAACGACAGTTTGTACCAACCTTGTCCAATCAACCACAACATCGGAAATTACTCTCCTTCGAATCTGAATGTAGATTTTCTAGGTACGATTGCATCCGATGCATTACCAGCCGTACAGAAACATCTAACCTCGAGCTTGAACAATCAGTAGCTTCCATCAGAAGTTTCAAAATCCTTCAGTTTTGTATGTCATCAGCTAGTGCCAAGCAAACGTTTTAAATTTTTCACCGAAATTGTAGGCAAGCCTCACAAAATTGTTTTAACGGGATACTACGAGAGATCTCGATTTATAACCTAATAAAAATAATTATTACGTATACAATAAATTATTTAAAAAAATTAATGCAGCAGTAAAACGTTTGAGTTATTGAGAAGGTTTTATGATTCGAAATTATCGGTAACTGCCGAATACAGCTTGAAGTGGGAGGAACTTCCGTTTCGGGTTTGTCTAGGCAATTACAAGAGAATTAGAGGATTCCAATTACTGAAATGTATTCTTAATGTAATAGATTTTACTTCTATGTAGTTATTAATTTAATTATAATTAAATTGTAATACGTGTATATCATTCAACTATTATATAGGTCCTAAATATAGAGACCTAACTTATTTGAAATAGTACATCACCAAGGTTTCTTTAGAATCTACTGGCTATGATTACGGAAAACGAAACGCGTCTCTTTACTTCAGTCATAAAGTTCCTACAATTGTTTAATAGTTGTCCAAGTATTCTTCAGTTGTTACAGTGATTTGGTAGTCTAAAACACAGAACATATATTTCTGAATGCACAACTTAACTTCCGCAAGGCTTACGATCCTTATAGAATTAGCTTGGTATGTTTCGCACGTGGTAATCATACGAATTATTAAACCATATCGACAAAAATAAACAATTCAATTTAAAGTAAGCAGTCCGTGAGACGACAACCGGATTTAATAAAAGAAATGCGCTCTGCACGCACTGTAAGGTTTTCTCCATGAGGAAAACGTGTTTTCAAAAGACAGTGTGATCAAGCAAAGTTTAAGAGCAAGTTATAGTAGGATTTCCATGATTACAATTAACCAATATTCTCTACTTTTTTAAATATAAGCTTATGTGTTTTAAGTAAACCAACAAGTTATATCATTTTACTACATTATTTGATAGCTGTTCAATTAGATATCAGTGTTCATTTGCTACATTTATTTGCTATTCGATAATACAATATGCATTTTCAACAGACCTAGCCTTCACTAACTAACACTAAGTTACAGTTTTTGTTCCACGTCTAAAATTACTATATTTTATTTAAATAAATAATTAATTAGAACACCAGCTGGGCAGATTTAAGGAAATATACATCTATACTTTGATGATAACTATTAAATAAGTTTTAAATAATCATAGAAAATGTTATACCCCCTACAGCATAACTGTTTTGTTCTTCCTACTATATTTTTTATATTAATTGACGTTAGCAATTCGTACAAATAAATTTTGCAAACACACTGTAACTTGAATGATGCCTTGCTAGTAGAAATGAATATTCTAAAGGGTTTAACTAAAAGGCACGCTTCAAAACATATGTACTCAATAAGGAAATATCGGGAAGTTGTAAAAATATTGATGCCTGTCATTAGTAAACTACTGCATAATACTGTTTTATTAGAATGGTCAGCCTCTACACTACACCCCATGAAAGAGTTTGGTCTGCAAAGTGGAAGGTCAGAGTTCCCGTATTCTTGCTCCCTCACCTTGCAACACCCGGTTATCGCGTGCCAAATTAATGGCACGTGGTGATGTGGTGGGCATCACGTTGTGGACAAGCGCATTCTTACCCCTTGTTCATGCGGACGGTAGTACCCAATTATATAAAGCGACTGGTAAGCCTCCTGCCAGGCACTGAGTTCGGAGTTTGAACTCCCTACCTTCCGCACCGGAGCCCACTGCTCAAAATACTGTTTTATTACACGTTGTACCTATATACTTACCCTTGGAAACACCTCTTAGTATAAAAAACTGTGATTACTAATATACGTTTTCCAAATACACTTCGCTACGTACGTAAAGATAACCTATAGATTATGGGAAATTGGAGTTTAATCTTATTACTATTTGACAGTAATTGATGGTAGTGTGAAATCTGTCATACCTAAAATTAAATATGGGACTTCTGTTCACAAGATCATCACTAACCCCAAAATTATTAAAAAGCTGCTTTGATTAGTTTTTTCTTTCATATTTTGAAATATCAGATATCTAGCTATTAACAACAATATATTTTAGAGTCTACTACTAGCTACTAAACAATAATATATTTTAAAATCTTAGCTAAAATTCTCCGGAGGCAATTTAAAAAAATATATTTGTTATACATTATATACAAAAGCAGGCAATTTAGGCGCATTGCTTAATTGATCTCCAACCTTCTTCCATTTGCATACCTCCAAAAAATTTACTCTTATATATACTTTAGTACGATACTTGTGGTTACTCATAGCTTAATCCTGTGGAAAAATTCCTATATAATCTATAATTACTCGTACAATTAATATTTCTACCTGAAATACGGATGGTCGAAAAAGAAATATGGCAGATGTTTGTTAACGGTATTATTTAAGCTAGAGTTTCTATTCTTACACGAAATTGCTTCAGGAATATGTAGATCTTTCTTTAGGTATTTTGTACTACTATAAAAATAATAAGGGACAAGGTAAATCGCAAATAAAAACAGGTTTGAAATTAGAATAACTTGGCTACTTTATGTCTTTTAGAAATTATCTGTTAGTAGTTGACTTTATTTGTCAGGATTTTAATGCGTTTAAAAAAAGAAGAATTGTTTCTTCTGCTTTTGGTTACAAAAATAACTCTAGTAACTCCTTTCAACTTTTACAACAATAACATACCAATTTTAAATTTGGCATACTTGTTTTCCACATTTTCAATTACGGTCAAACGTAAACGTATCAATAACCCTAATAAGTCCACGAGTTGTGTAAGTGACGCAAAAGCACCGAATTATGTCATACCCTAGTTGAGTATGTGGAAAACAAGTATGACAAATTTGAAATTGGAATCTTGTTTACATTCAGAGAAAAGTTATTTACGTACTAAAACCATAAACAAATTTTTCAAGGGACTATTTAAATCGTAGACAATAAAGTATGTATATTTATATTTCTTAAAAAGCCTAAAATAGCCAAGTTATGCTAATTTCAAATCTGTTTACATCTTCTTTGTGTAATATAAAACAGAAAGACTAAAATACGATATCAAAGACCATTTAA
>JABXWE010028552.1:0-17245 GCA_014611495.1 Limonius californicus
AATAGCGCCAATCAAAAGTATGTGTTAAAAATAACGTCTATTTAATATAAAACGGGGCAATAATGTCGTCAATAAAAACAGCGCGAGGAAAAAATGTCACTGGCTGAAAACCTTACCGTTAAAATAGCACTAAATATATCACCGGATAGTCGCGCCGCTAATAAAAATAGCGTCCTTAATAACGAAATCTAATAAAACTAACGCCACGTAATTATATCGCCATTACAAATAGCGCTATAAGCACGAACTCATTAAAAATAGTGCCCACCAATAATAGCGTCGGATAATAATATCGTCGAGAAAACACAGGGTCATCCAAAATACCTCATCAAATTAGCGCCCCCTAATAATGTCACCCATACTATCTAAAAAAAATGCCTTTAAAACTATCATCATTAAATATACCACCGGGTAGTAATGACGACAATAAAAATAGCGTCGTTAATAACGAGATCTAATAAAAATAATGCCACGAAATTATGTCGCCATTACAAATAGCGCCATTAAAAATAGCGGCCATCGAACAAAACACCAGGTAATAATGAAATCATTAAAAATAGTGCCCACCAAATATAGCGTCGGATAATATTGTGTCCAGGAAACACAGCATCATCAAAAATATCTCATGAAATTAGCGAAAAGTAATATTGTCACCAATAAAAATAGCATCTAGCAGGTTAATAATAATACCAATAAAAATGGGGTCATCAAAAATAGCGCCGGGTAATAATGTCGCCAATAAACACAGCGCGATCAAAAATACCTCATCAAATTAGCGCCGCGTAATATTTTCACCAATACTGTCTGTAAAAGTTACCGTTAAAAATAGCATCACTAAATATATCACCGGGTAGTAATGCCACCAATAAAATAGGATAGTTAATAATAAGACCTAATAAAAATAGTACCACGTAATTATGTCGCCATTACAAATAGCGCCATCAAAAATAGTTCCCATCAAACAAAGCGTCGATAATAATGCATTCATTCAAAATAGTGCCCACCAAATATATTGTCGGATAATAATGTCCCCGAAAAACACAGCGCCCTCAAAAAAACTTGATCAAATTAGCGTCGCGTAATAATGTCACCAATACCTACTGTCTGAAAAAGTTACCGTTAAAAATAGTATCACTAAATATATTACCGGATAGTAGTGACGCCAATAAAAATAGCATAATTAATAATAAGACCTAATAAAAATAGCTCCGCGTAATTATGTCGCCATTACAAATAGCCCAATTAAAAATAGCGCCCATCGAACAAAGCGGCAGGTAACAATGAAGTCATTAAAAATAGTGCCCACCAAATACAGCATCGGATAATAATATCGCCAACAAAACACAGCGCCATCAAAAAAACCTCATCAAATTAGCTTCGCATAATAATGTTACCAATACTGTCTGAAAGAGTTACCGTTAAAGATAGTATCACTAAATATATGACCGGATAGTAGTGACCCCAATAAAAATAGCATAATTAATAATAAGACCTAATAAAAATAGCTCCGCGTAATTATGTCGCCATTACAAATAGCGCAATTAAAAATAGCGCCCATCGAACAAAGCGCCAGGTAATAATGAAGTCATTAAAAATAGTGCCCACCAAATATAGCGTCGGATAATAATGTCGCCACGAAAACACAGCGTCATCAAAAATACCTCATCAAATTAGCGCCGCGTAATAATGTCACCAATACTGTCTGAAAAAGTTACCGTTAAAAATAGTATCACTAAATATATCACCCGATAGTAGTACGCCAATAAAAATATCATCGTTAATAATAATACCTAATAAAAATAGCTCCGCCTAATTATGTCGCCATTACAAATAGAGCAATTAAAAATAGCGTCCATCGAACAAAGCGCCAGGTAATAATGAAGTCATTAAAAATAGTGCCCACCAAATACAGCATCGAATAATAATATCGCCAAGAAAACACAGCGTCATCAAAAATACCTGATCAAATTAGCGCAGCGTAATAATGTCACCAATACTGTCTGCAAAAAGTTACCGTTAGCATCACCAAATATATCACCGGGTTTAAATGACGCCAATAAAAATAGCATCGGTAATAATAAAACCTAATAAAAACAGTGCTTCGTAATTATGTTGCCATTACAAATAGCGCCATCAAAAATACCACCTATCGAACAAAGCGCCAGGTAATAATGTAGTCATTCAAAATAGTGCCCACCAAATATAGCGTCGGATAATAATGTCGCCGAAAACCATAGCACCATCAAAAATACTTCATCAAATTAGCGCCGCGTATAATATCACCAATACTTTCTGAAAACGTTACCGTTAAAAACCGCGTCCCTAAATATATCACCGGGTAGTAATGACGCCAATAAAAATAGCATAGTTAATGATAAGACCTAATAAAATTAGCTTCACGTAATTATGTCGCCACTACAAAAAGCTCTATCAGAAAAAAGGGGCCATCGAACAAAGCGCCAAGCAATAATGAAGTCATTAAAAATAGTGCCCACCAAATATAGCGTCGGATAATAATGTCGCCAAGAAAACACAGCGTCATCAAAAATACCTCATCAAATTAGCGCCAGGCAATAATGTCACCAATACTGTCTGAAAAGTTACCGTTAAAAATAGTATCACTAAATATATCACCGGATAGTAGTGACGCCAATAAAAATAGCATAGTGAATAATAAGACCTAATAAAAATAGGTCCACGTAATTATGTCGCTACAAAAAACAGCTCTATCAAAAAAAAAGCCCATCTAACAAAGCTCCAAGCAATAATGAAGTCATTAAAAATAACGCCCACCATATATAGCGTCGGATAATAACGTCGCCAAGAAAACACAGTTAAAAATAGTATCACCAGATGTAGTGACGCCAATAAAAATAACATCGTTAATAATAAGACCTAAAAAAATAGCTCCACGTAATTCTGTCGCCATTACAAATAGCGTCATCAAAAATAGCACTGATCGAACAAAACGCCAGGTAATAATGAAGTCATTAAAAATAGTGCCCACCAAATATAGCGTCGGATAATAATGTCGCCAAGAAAACAGAGTCATCAAAAATACCTCATAAAATTAGCGCCGCGTAATAATGTCACCAATATTGTCTGAAAAAGTTACCATTAAAAATAGTATCACTAAATATATCACCGGATGTAGTGACGCCAATAAAAATAACATCGTTAATAATAAGACCTAATAAAAATAGCACCGCGTAATTATGCCAGCCAGGTAATAATGATGTCATTAAAAATAGTGCCTATCATGAATAGCGCAGATGAATAATAATAAAAATAAAAACAGTGCCATCACGCCCATCAGAAATAGCGCCGGGTAATAATGTCACCAATAAAAGCGGCACGAGGCAAAAATATCACTGTCTGAAAACGTTACCGTAAAAATAGCATCACTAAATGTATCACCGGGTAGTAATGACGCCAATAGCAATAGCATCGTTAATTATAAGACCTAATAAAAATAGCACCGCGTAATTATGCCGCCATTACATATAGTCCCATCAAAAATAGCGCCCATCGAACAAAGCACCAGGTAATAATGAAGTCATTAAAAATAGTGCCCACCAAATACAATGTTGGATAATAAGGTCGCAGGTTAATAATAATAATACAAATGAAAATAGCGCCATCACGTCCATCAAAAAAGCGCCGGGTAGTAATGTCGCCAAGAATACACAGCGTGGCTATAAAAATTTCTCATGAAATTAACATCACATAATAATGTCACCAATAAAAATAACATCTATCATGAATAGCGCAAGTTAATTACAATACAAATAAAAATAACGCCATTCATAACAGCGCCCTACAAAAATAGCGCCGGGTAATAGTGTTGCCAACACATATAGCGCCTTCAACAATATTTTCAGTTAAAATTAGCGCCATCAAAAATAGCGCTGCATAATAATATCACTAATAAAAACAGCAACTTCAGAAGTAGCACCTATTATAAATAGCAAAGGTAAATAATGTCGCCAATAAAAATAGCGCCATCTATAACATAATTTCTGTTAAAAATAGCTCATCAATAATAGCACTATTAAAAATAGCATGGGCCCAAAATGCCGCTGTTAACTATGTCTCTACCAATAATATAGCGCCAGCAAAAACAACTCTGACAAATTATAACTGTTGGTGCGTACTTGGGTACAACGTCTATATAATCTTAAGAGAGAGAAGAGCGAGAGAGAGAGAGAGAGAGAAAGCCCAAAGTTCTGAGCTCGCTGTCATCAAAGTTGCTGTAGAAAACAATATTCAGAATACACAATAGTATATTACACTGTCATTAGAAAAGTGAGAGAATTAGTAATTCTGTATTTAGTTATTTGCAAAATGCAAACATATCAGCTGGTGGGGTATCGTGTTACTAAACGACACACTACTTTTAACATAGGTCTGTTCTTATAGAAAATGAAAGGTATTCATAATAATGGTTGTTTGGTACTTTAAAGAATTATGTTGTAATACAACAATCGGTTATAAAAATTTTTTTCGCGATTTTGGTTTATTACTGCATTTCAACATTTCCACCTAAGTTATCCCGGCTCAGCATATTTCGTGCTATACAACAGGTCTCTCATGCCCAACCCTTGAAAACCACAAGTGCCAACTACACCTAAGACACCACAAACAATCTGGAAAAGTGTTCAGGATTCGAACCTAAGCGACTTTAGTTGAATAATTCCGAAGTCAAGCGCCTCGGCCACTACTCTACCGCGGTCCGCTAAGCTATTTCTGGAAAATATACCAATTAAATCCAATCGGAAGAAAGTAACTTTTTGTTTTAATTTGTTAGTTTCCTCTGCTAATTCATAAATTATTATAAAGAAACAAATTGTAGTCTGTGTAATAATACCTTTTGGCTAGATGTTTGCTATTTGCGAAAATAAACCAGATATATTTTACAGGATGCAACACTGCAATCTTTTCTATGGGCCATTTTCATGCAGTTCGTGGACTAAAGTATCTTTACAGGAATGCAATACATTTACTTTCATAATTCTTCTAATTGAAGTTCTACTAAATCCCATATTTGTGCTTAGATCTCTTTGACACATGAGGATTATTTTCACTGCCTTTAACACTGCTAGTTCATTTTTCATGTTCGTAATTGCTCTGGAATTTACAAATTTACCTTCGTTTATTAAAGATCCTCTAAATATTTTTCCGACAGTGGTCTTTTAGTTGAATAACGCCTGATCAACCATTTAGAAAACGGTTCTGTCTACTGACGCTGGTTTTTTAAAAATAAAGTTAGTGTCAATATCTTGAAAGTGCAACGGGGTATAAAATAGAACTGAACACTTCAACTCTACTTTCTCGTACATCCATTGACACTTTCATAACAAGCAGATATCCTTTATATTTTTAAGTTTGTAGTGTACAATTACGTGCAAGCGGATATGTTTATGCTTTCAGTAAGTTCATAACACTTGTGATATAACCGGAAGAAACACAGGATATGTTTCTTTCGGTTTTGGTTTTTAAATGCATAGCTATATTCGTACCCCATACTCCAAATGTACGTAAAAATATCTTCATAATGATGCAAATTTGCATACTTTTACTGCTAAAGTAAGTATGGTACAAAGTAATAAATTTAATATTTTCGAAAAGAGCACCGAGGCCAGGTTCACCAATAAATAAAAAAATGGTTTAGGGCTTCTAGGTATACGTCAGGTTACAAAATTTTATCAGAACCTTTACAATTCTTAAAATATATTTCAAAAATGTCAGAGGATTCTGATGCTTATGGGTTACTAAAACACATTAAGTCTATATCAATCGCGTGCAAGCCGGTTCGCATATGAACTAAAAACTCCATTTTATGGGTAATAGCTTTTCCTGGAATATTTTTAGAATTTGAATATACAGGGTGACATAATGGTGCGATAATGTTTTCTAATGTCTTTGTTATAGCAGCTTCGAAACAACTTTAAATACTGAAGTTGTTTGTTGCATTACTATGCATTACGTAAAATTATTGCTGACTGTACAGGGTGTTCTATTTGAGTAGGACAGTAAACAACTTCTTTATTTTAAGTATAACATTCTGTATATTATTACATTTTTCGATTTCCTTTTTTTTTATCTTTAGGTACCTATCGCTAATAGTTTTGGAAAGAATTAACTTTCTCCTAAATTTTGAATAAATGATAGTCTATCTTTAATAATTAGTATCTAAAGAACGGCATCCAATTTTTCAAAATTATTTTGCTATTTAAACAAAAGCATTTAACAAAATTCAACTTCTAATAACTCATTTTTTTTAATAGAACATTCTGTATATTTTTACATTTACGAGCTTGCCGTTCAGTGACCTTTAAACGTATGTACGGTTTTATATGACTTGCGTTTTTCATTTTGAAAATATTTAGAAATTATTATATTTTTATTATATTATATATTATTAAAAAGCTAAGAGAAAATAACAGAAAGCAGCATTACCAAATGTCATAAGCGGCGAGATGCGTAAAATGAGGAAGATAGAAATCTATAGAAAAGGTCAGGTAATAGCAAGCAAGTGAAGCCTAAAAACTTATATCACTGACAAAATATACAATTTAGTCTTACAAAAGATTTGAAGTGGCAATTATTTGCAAATAACGAAATACAACATGCATTTTCGATTGGATTACCATCCGGAGAATTAAATGGCCTGTCTATTCTTTTGACTCTCACAACTGCTGTGTATGGAAGAACAATAGGTCGCAGAATTTCATCCAAATATACCTTTGAGCAGAGATCCATTCTGAATTAAATAAACATCCGTATGACTCCAATACTCAAGGTTCCTGTTATACGAACCTTGTCCAATACTTACCCCGGCCCATACCATCACACCGCCATCTTCATATTGTGACCGTTCCCGAACAACTAAACAACACTCGTCCCCAGCCACTATGGCTTCCAATTCCCATGCTCATATGCCCACATTCTGCGGGATCTTTCATAATTTTGCAGTAATTGGAATGGAAACCAGTGGTCTTCAAGCATGTAGGTGCATAGATTTAAAAAAAAATATTATATAAACCTTGTCTAATCACTAAAATTCAGTTAGTTTTGTTTATTAACAAACTTTTAAGTGTAAAACCATTATTTACAAACTAAACAGTTTGTTAAAAAATGTATTATAAAAAAAGAAATTGGAACTGATTTCCATACGAGGAAGTATAAACAGGTGATGAATTTGATAAATAGTGAGGCAATACGTGCATCAGAAAAAGGGCCGCCAGGAGATAAGTTTTGAACTTCTATTTACTGTTTGTGAACATCATAAAATGTACTACCTGAAGAAATACAATACTTACCAGATGAGCTGTTGTGATCTATTTCAGTGTCACAAGAAAATTAATGAAAGCATTAAGAAATAGATCCATTCACATTTCCGAGAAAATCAAAAACATTCCAGTTCTTGTGAAATTAATTCATCACATGTGTGATGCATATAGAGAGAAGGTACAGGAACACCTACAATTTGGAAATGAAAACGATGACATTGAAGAGATGGATACACATAGTTGAAATAGCAATGAAAGCATTTGTAACTTAGAATCAGCAATTTCCAAAGAAGATATACTAGAAAACATTAATACATCATTGAGAAAGTTAGGAGAGTCTCCTTCGAAAATCCATGCAATTGCATTATGCATCAAATCTGCCTATGCAAAAAGAAAGATTAAATCGTCTTGTTCTATTATAAAAAGAAAGGTTGGCAAGGTTATAGATAAGGAACGTTCTCCCGAAAAAGCCACCCGACAATAGATATACAACAAAACGCTAATGATATGGATGTACTTGTAGGTTTAATTAAAGCAAACCTGGAGACTTGAAACACACGGTGAATATAGATACAACGCATGCTCCCACTTCATGGCGTGGTAAAAAAGTCTTGAAAGTGTTCCATGTGAGTGAATATGTTGTCCGTAAAGTAAGGAATCTTCTCAAAGACAAAGGATTAATGGCTTGATCTAAGCCAAGAAAAGAGAAGACACTACATGAAAATACAGTTAAATTGGCGAAGAACTTTCATCAAAACTATAAGTACTCGCCCGGTCAAACGGATAAAGTCAGTATTTCTAAAACTATACACATTTAAAAAGCTTATTTTTTCCTGATTTAAATGTATTCTGCTTTAAAATTTGAGTATCCCAATAATAAAATTGGTATCTCCAAATTGTGTATGCTGCATCCAAATGGTGTGTACTGACAGGATCTTGTGGAACATATTCAGTCTGCATCCGCACTATCCACCAAAATGTAATACTTCTGCTTGATGCTTGTTCTGCAGAAGAAGAGTCTGGTAAGGACCTGATTGCTGACTTAGTCTGTTCTAATGTTAACAGAGACTGCATATCACAACACTGATCTCAATGCCCATCAAGTGAAAATTTAAAAAAGTTTCTTTTTGGAAAATTTGAAGAGCGGGACCCTGAAGATGAAGTTTCATATAATTCGTGGGTATCCACATACAGAACACAACAGATGAGATTCACGGTAACATTGGAAGAATATTTAACTGCCCTAATAAGGAAACTTGAAATACTTGTACCACATTATAAACTACTTAAAGAAAATGAAAGTACACTTTGAAAACGATGAAGCTATTGTTCTCTTAGACTTCGGTGGAAATTACTTATATATTACTCAATATCAAGCACAAGGTTATCACTGGATACGTGATAGTTCTTCATACACCCAGAAGTAGTATACATCCGTTTCGAACCCTAACTGTCTATCTGATGATTTACAACACATGACAACATGACGTGACTGTTGTATATGAAAAATAATCACAGATTATACAAAGGAACAATTTCCAGATGTAAAAACTGTACATTATTTCAGTAATAGATGTGCTGCACAGTATAAAAAGTGCAAAACTTTATCAGTCTTTGTCACCACAACTTTACTTTAACTGCACCCTGGACAATTTTTGCAAATGGTCACAGAAAATTGTCTTGTGACGGTGTTAGTGGAACAATAAAGCGTCAAATGTACCTTGGGGATGTAACTGGCTCAGCTAAAAAGTTCTCCATTTCTGCAAGGCAAAAGTTGAAAATATAAGATTCTGGATGTTAAAACAAAAGATGCTTTCAGAAACGCGTCAGCAGCCAAAAACCCTATTCTCCAAAACAAAAATAGTTCTTGGTACACGTGGCTTTCACTATTTCATTTCTGTGTTCGCAGTTTCCATCAGAACAAAGACAATCCGTTCTGATGAGAACTTCAGCACTGTCTTCCATTTCTCTGGACAGCAACAACTTGCAGTCCAGATGTCGCAGATATTATAAACTCATACGTTGTATGCGTTTATGACAGTCATTGGTTTTCGGGTTTGTACTGTCAAAACAAGAAGAGGAAGGTGATGTAAAAGTCAGGTTCGTGCACCCTTACGGCTCTGCACCATCGTTTCACTGGCCTCCACAGGAAGATATCTGATATGTTTCTGTGTATGGCATAATTTCTTGCGTTAATCCTCCCATCACCAAGGTTTTCGAGGGATGTCCTACTTCCCAAAGAAGGAGACTGATTTTTTAGAACGCCAGTACACCATTTAATTAGACACGACATCGGAGATAAAATATTAGATCTGATTAATAATTTAAGCGTATTTCTACACTTTTCCATAGTTATCACTTAGTAGTTGTATTTAGCGTTTAGCACTAACACAACAACAGCATTCTTTTAATTATTCTATAAAGATACATATCAATTATGTATAGTGTCTACATGTAACGCGCTGAGTTAGAACCTTGTAACTTTTAAATTAATTAAAAATATTAGCAGTTAATATTCTTTTTTTTTCACAGCCTTTTAGACCATACTTTTAGTGTTAATTATAAATAAATAAAATTAAAATAAAGCCGTGGTAATTCGTCTGCCTCGGGCCATAATGCTCACTTAATAGAGTAGTGGTTTCACACTTACAAATTTCTTACTTAACAAAAATAATTGAATTTTAGTGTTTCTCAGAAGTAAGCAAGGTTTATATAATATTATTTCTTAAATCTATACACTTTTATCAAGATGTGGTACAAATTTAACAACAATATGTTGATGATACACAGAGCTATGACTTTTTTCTTTAAATACTGCACTCCTTAGACGGAGCCTCGAAAACAATATATACGCGTGATACTTTCAAACTTTTTTATATCTCGGAAAGTATATGGCCTAGGAAGGAAAATTTTCACAAGTAAAACATTTCATGGAAAGCTGAAGTGGTGGGTGTCATGGCCTGGCTGATTTGATATAGAATGACCCACTTGCAATTTGCGAGAGGTTACGAATACCTCTTGGTGTTGTTGGTGCTGGCCGACCTTGTCCTTATCTTCGCCGACCATCTCCAGTTTCCTAAAAACGATTTCAAAATCTAAAGTTACTTTGGCTCACCCCAAACACTTGGGTAATAGCTTGCTGTGTTCTTCCACCTTTCAATTAAGCTATATTTCATCTCATTTAACCAATTTTTATCTGTTTTGCAATTCCCCGTGCATGGAACCCTTATCTTGTACATACTAAATGTACAAGGCATACACAGAGTGTATAATCACCCTTCTTGTCACATTTCTTAGTATGTATGTAGACATACTATAAATTTTGAAAATGTACAAACATATACTGCATGACACTGAAAATGCAACACGTAGTAAACGTCAATATATTTAAAATAAATTTTTGAGAATAATATGGATACATATATGGTATGGCATGACTAAAATTTCATGGTGATTAAAAAAGCAATCTAGAGAGATTTTAAAAATAAAGATCGCTTTCCGTTGTGGCTTTTGACTTTAAAGATTTAAGTATAGTACCCGATTTGTTAATGCTATTGGATTTAAAACATCATTTTTCGATATCTCGTTTACATAGATGTGATACTTTTGTTCTACTAAGTACTTTAGAAAAGGTCCAAGTGTAGAGATTTGCGAAGATGGAATGGTTCTTCGGGAAATTGCTAATAGGATTAGCAGAAACTTATCCACCGTAATACAATGTTGAAAAACCTGGACAGAAGAGCAGATACAACAAAGTCGTAGAGGTACCGGAGTTGTTCGCAGATCTAACAATCGTGAAGAACGCCTTCTAAGAATATAAGCTCTTAGGGACCGGTTTAGTACCACTAGTTATCATTTATCAATGAATGCAGAGCTACCACAACAAAACAACTTTATATTAGGCCACTCCACCGCAGAATAAAGTCTTTTGGCCTTCAATCTAGCAAGTGACTCAACGGCATACAGAAGCAAGCCTGCAGTGGTGCTAGGAAAGTGTCGAATGGGATCAAATTGTGTTAAAGTGCGAATACCGCTCTTACTAGTGGGCCCATGATAGACGTGGAAGGGGCCGCCAAAGATAAGGAGCAATGCGTGAGGTTCAGTATCGTATGGAACGTAAAGCAGGGCATATCCGAGAACTTATGGTTTGGGGTGCCATAGCATATAGAAATAAGTACTCTCTAGTATTCCTGGAAGAAAACATGCACACCCCGGGATACATTCGCAATGTCTTCTAAACTGGAACTAGAAATTCCTATTTTCCAGGATGATAATGCCAAGTCCCACACCGCAGCTCTTACTACAAAGTGCCTTCATGAAGCTGATGTTACCGTTCTTCCGTTGTCAGCAAGGTCACTGATTTTTCACCAATCGAAAATGTATAGGGTATTATAGGCAGAAAATTGAGCCAATTACCTATTCCCACGATAGATTTACAGCGCCACAGAAATGGGGTACAAATTGCTTAGGACACTATACCACAGGAAAATTTCGACTACCTCTTAGAAGCATATTTCGCAAAGTAGGGGAGTGCATTCACTTACGATGAGCTCCGACTCATTACTGAATTTGAGGGCTATAGACTTTTCCAATCACCATGAAATTTTAATTATATAATACTCTATATATACTTATCACCTAAAAATTAATCCAATCTATTGCCATTTACTGGGTGTTGCATTTTCAATGTCATGCAGTATATGCAGGGTGATTATTTTATCTTGTAACAAGTAAGTAGACTATACTAGACTACTACTAGTTTTACAGTAGGTACATTTACAATATATATTTTTTATAATTTAAACAAAACAAACACAATGTTGATAATAAAATCAACAAATAAATTAAATAGAAACTCTAATTTATGACGTAATAAATATTCAAATTGCCGTCCACCTTGCTGTTCACATAAGTCCATCCGCCACACAAGAGAATTATTAACAAGAGTTATAATGTGTGAGGTGATTAACCTGCGTGATTCAATCATTCTTTCACGCATATTTATCTGAGTTTCTACGGGAGTTTCGTATTCGTATTCGTTCTTTATTTTACCCTACAAAAATAAATCTAATGGAGTCAACTCCGGATTATGTGGGGGCCAAGGATCAATTACACCTCTTGTAATTAATCTATTATGGAAAGCTTTTCTTGCAATTCTATGGAAGTGGGCAGGTGCTCCGTCATTTTGAAACCACATACGCTGTCTAACATAAATAGGAATGTCTTCTAAAAGTTGAGAGTAATCATTTTCTAAAAATTGGAAATACATTTCCCCATTTAAACAGTCTTGAAAGAAGTGGGGACCAACTATAAAGTTGTCAACGATACCACACTACACATTTACAGTTAATATTCTTTGAAAGCATGCTTGTCCAACCCAATGTGGGTCATCTTGTGAATAGAAATGGCAATTGTGTCTATTTACATAGCCATTGTTACTGAACGTCACTTAGTCAGTTCTTTTGTCAGTTTCGCATACAAAATCCTATACAAGACAGTGGTGTTAATATTTATCATTTTAACTTTATCCTGTTTCTAGCGGGGTAACCGTGGAGTTCCTGAATCTCTAATTTATTTGATGGACATTAGTTTATTCTAAATTCACTTTATTAATAGTAAATGTCTTGAGGAAGTTGGCGTTTAAGTCTTGTATGCACTTTTACCAATAGAATAATGTTTTGCCCCTGAGCACTAGTTGAGTGTTCTAAAATATTTACAGGTGATCTTAATAAATTCAGTGATTTTGGGAATTCTTAGTTCTTCGTGGATTTGAGAGTTTCTTACATACCCAGGAGCGTTGGTGGCTATTCTAAGGATTTTGTTTTGCATTCGTTGGAGCTTATTGATATGCGTTTTATTTGCTGCTCCCCAGACCGAGCATGCATACGTCACTATCGGCCTCAAAATTGATTTGTAGATACGTATTGCAATTTCACTTTTTAGTGCCGATTTCCTGTTTGATACTGGGCATAGTGCTGTCAATCTTGTATGGCATTTAGATAACTTTTTGTTGATATGGTATCCCCATGTGAGGCGCCTGTCCATGTAGACTCCTAGATACTTAATTGCACTGTCCTTTGGGTTCCTCAGTATTTCACTATTATCTATTGTTAAATTCTTCATAGGAACTTTCTGTCTGCGAGAGAAGATTTTTGCTTCACATTTACTAGCATTAAGTGATATGCATCATTTTTGCCAACAGTCACTAATAATGTTTACACTACCTTGTAATTGTTGCACCGCAGTTGCTAGGTCTTCATGTTTGGATATGATGACAGTATCGTCCGCATACATTACTAAGGAGCTAACGTCAGTAGTTGGTATATCACGTACATACAGGTTGAATAACATGCGGCCAAGGATTAATCCCTGTGGGACTCCGGCATTGCAACTTCTTACTTCTGATGTCGTAGAATTTATTCTAACTGCAAATTTACGATTAGTTAAGAAAAATTTGATTACATGTTGAAGGTACCTACTATCTAGAAGTTTGTATTGCATACCTTCATGCCACACCTTATCAAAAGCCTGCGCGATGTCTAAGAAGGCTATGGCAATGTATTTTTTATTTTCAAATCCTTTCTCTATTTCTTCTGTAATTCTTGTTAGCTGATGTGTCGTGGCATGTTTTGCTCTGAATGCGAACTGAAACGGTGGTAATATCGTGCCATCATGGACATGTTCATATAGTCTATCGTAGATAACACTTTCAAATACTTTCGAAGACTTAGACTTATTGTTGGTTGTTGCCTCATGATCCGTTTAGTGACTCTCCATAGACTTGAGTCTTGAGAATATTTCTTAAAACAGTGGATCAGTAGTAACTTCGTTTCTTAAACATTGGCAGAAATTCCCTCGGCGTAAGTAATTATCTTCAGTAAGGTGTTGCACTAATGTGACGTGGTAAGGATGAAACTGCTTAGTTTTTAAAATGTTAATTATTGAACTTTGGCTAAAGCCTACAGTTCTTGCAACTCCTCGTTGACTTATATGGGGATTACCAGTTACTCGTTCGGTGACTGCCGCTTCAGCTTCTACAGTTTTGACATGTTGTTGTCTCACCTTTGCCTTGGAAAACTGTCCCTATTCTCGCAAATTTCTTTCCAAACGCCTAAAGGCATTATGTGATGAAGGAGATCTATCGGAATATCTGTGTGCATATCGTCGTACTGCTAAGTCATGTCCATTTTCTCGCTATTAGAATATATTAAAACTGATTGTTATTACCATAAGGATATGTATAAATCAACAATTTTGTACAGGAGTTAACTATACATTTCATGCACATGTAAAAGGTGTAGCCTACCTACTTGCTACAAGATAAAATAATCACACTTTATATAACAGAAAAATCTATTCTAATGAAAATGTGTTTTCTCTTTCTGACAGCTGATGTCTTTTTGGTTCTCTGGCCTTTCGTTCAATATGTAAAAGTTAATTTTTTTTATTATTTTATATTACTTCTTATTTCAGTGTTAATTACATTCGGATTAACGTATTTTCTGCTACCGTGACAATGTTATAATTTAACAAAGCAAAGCATCCAAATAAAATTGTATTTATCGCTGATGATAAAAATCTAACTCACCACATTATTACACAATACTTCTAAAAACTCTAGTAAGTTAATTAATATCTTAATAATTTTTGAAAGTTTTTTTATTTAACCGTTTATTTCCACTTTTGTTTATTTAAGTATAATATTATTTATATAATCAAAACTAAAGAATGATGAAATACTGAGAAAATTTCTTGTCCGCCGATACACATAAAGAACGATTTTCGATTTTGGCTTTTCCTTTAACGGATAAAAACAATTCCTATCAATCATTTGAGAATTAGCGAGTTGCTAATTTCCAATAGCCAGAATTAATATATGATTGATTTCTTCCGCCTCCTTTAGAGACTTCAAAAAATGTCTTTCTTACCGCAAAAATTGCTTGCAAGCATTTCCTAAGATTTATTTAACTGGCCTATTTAAAGGGTCTAGCTAAAAAAATTAATTCCAGCTATCTAGCCTAATTAGATGCAGATTGATGTATTTTTTGTATTTCATCTCAATAATATTAATATTCTATTAAAACAGTTGAGCTACATAGCTAATCACCAAAAATGCTCTCCACTGCTCGTCCACCTAGACAAATATCAATTAATTCTGAATTAAATTAACTTAATAGTTTACAATAATAGTGTGGCTCTACGCTCCATGAAGGAGTTTGGCCTACATGACGAACTGTCAGACCTCCCGTACCCTTTCCTTCATACCAGATTGTCGCGTGCCATACCTGTGACAATTGGTGAAGTGGTGCGCATCACGCATTTGCAACCGCATTATTATTCCTTGTTCATTCGAACTCAACTTATTTAAAGTGACTGAGTAGGCCGCCCGCCAAACTTCGTCTTCATCAACATTTGCGATAAGGGCTGACCATGAGAAACATAATATAAATCTATTTACAGTCTACTATAATTATTTAATAGCATAAAAATATAGTTTAGTTGTTACAATTATTACTAGTCTAGAACATACAATATTTACTTCTTAATACATAGAATAATAATGATAATAATGAATAGAACACAGTGTTCTATTCACTCTGAAGATGCAAGCTGCAATGTCATGCGAAACGTTGTTTGTATGGGTTCACAAACAGCTAACAGGCTTAAGCCGATTAAGTATTATTGTCCTGACAAACAAAATACATACATACACAAATCCTTGGCCGCCCCAAGGTTTGAATAATATAAGCACACGGCCCTGTTTAGGCAGGCAGGGCCTACGAACAAATATTGCTCAAACTTCTAGAGCAAATGCTTGTAAAGGCAGACAAGCTACAGGCCGGTCCTTACCTGATAATGCTGGGTGTAGTTCCCAATTGACGACGCGGTCTAAGCCGAAAGTAAATTGTAATATTGACAGTTCGAGAAACCGCGGAAGCCTCAAAGAATACATGTGGCGTATACTATGTTATATACAGTACAATCCAATACATGGATTAACTAGAGACCCACATTTGTTTATAGCAAACTGTATTGAACATTTTGTTGGTTACTTTTATTTAATCGCATATACGTTTATTTAGTGCATACTATATTACCAGCAACATAATACCTGTATAAGGTAAAACAACAATAAAAATATTTAATGAAATCATATATAAAAAGAATTATATTTTCAACATAATAGAAGAATCTCTAATAAAAACGATGTAGTAGAGCTACAAGATCAGCTTGCGTATAAAAATTTTAAACTTACATAATTTATAAAAATTATTGTTCTATATAATATAAATGTTTTCGAGATTGACTTTTGACATTATCTATACTCTTGCCACCGCTTAGGTTAGTATTGCTTGCTATTTAACGTCAAATCCAAACGACAGGAGTTACAGAAAAAGTTTACGCATTCATTGAGATTCCACAGCTGCCAATATTGGGTTGGAGATTTGTGTTTGGTGGATTGCAGCACAACATTATTATATGCTGCCGTAGTAATGCTGGAGAATCGAATTAAAGCCATAGTACGAAGTTTTCTCCAGAAAACGACTCTGCCATCAATTACCACCACATTGTTGGTCCAATGTTTGTATTGTATTTTGTTGATATTAACAATTTAATTACAAAAACATTTGTTTGCAATAACTGGTTTTGGCATGAAATAATTTTGTACTGCAACCTAATGGTTCTCTTGCCAAAAAAAAAAGAATTTTTATAAATAAATAGCTCCTACTTCTGCGTGGTGGTGCTCATGTGAAATGTTAGATAACACACCACTTTATAAGAATATCTCTTTAAGCTTACCATAACAAAACTTTAAAATGTTGATTAAAAGAAGCGTACTGTCAATGACTGCAAAATCTTAAAGAGGAGATATTTACGGACTGATAGATCGAACCATATAAGTTTACTTTCACTTAAATAAAACTGTAGAAACCTACAGTTGTAATCATAGC
>JABXWE010028553.1:0-27758 GCA_014611495.1 Limonius californicus
GAAATGGTCTGTATCACAGTCAGCCCCCCTGTAACTTCTTACATCTAAAATACTACTAGCCTGACGTGCGTCTATTACTATATGATCAATTTTATTTCTGTTTTTTTTGTCTGGTGATATCCATGTTTCTTTATGTGCCGTCTTATGTGTGAACATTGTACTAGACACCACCATATTTCTCCCGCCAGCAAAATCTATCAGTCGCATACCATTATCGTTACTAATAAGGTGTAGGCTGCGTTTCCCTATGGTTGGCATGTACACCTGTTCTCTTCCCACTTTGGCATTCCAATCCCCTATTACCACCTTGGCATCATAATTACCTATTTTATCCATGGCATTCTCTAGTTTTGCATAAAACATTTCTTTAGCTTCATCTTCGCTCTCCTCGGTTGGTGCGTGAACATTAACCAGGATTATATTACAGAAAGTCGCCTTAATCTTTAAAATTGCTAGTCTCTCATCTATTGGCACGAATTCTGTTATAACACCTCTGTAATCTTTATTTATCATAAAGCCGACACCCATTTGACCTTTTTTCCCTCCGCTGCTGTAACATATTGTGTGGTCTTTAACATCTGTTATGCCGCTTTCTTTCCACCCTAATTCTTGGATGGCGAGGATATTTATCCTATATTTTTTAATTTCTTTTAGTAAATTTTGCATTTTACCGGGTACCCCAAGGCTGCGCACATTCCATGTGCCAAGTATCATGTCCCTTCTTCCCTGCGTTTTTGTTTTTATGAGTTTTCCAAAATCTTTGCCATTTTCATTGCCATTTTCGTCTTCCGCACCGACACTGCCACTTACTCTCATTAGTTTTTTTGCCTACTTGTCCGCGTTATGTTCCTCAACTGTTCAGTGAGGGGGGATCTCTCACTTACCGTGCGTTTCTTATCCTCATTGTTTTTACTGATTTCCTCCAACTCTTTCAAGTTCTCTATTCCGTACGTCTTGTCCTTGATAATTAGTTTGTTATATCTTAGTTGGGTTTTAAAGCCTTTCTGTCTCGCCTGTTTTAGATGGGGTATCAATAACTTTCTTTCGCCTAGCGTTTTCTTTGTAAAATCCTCGTCGATCCATATATCAGTGCCTTTAAGTGCCTTGGATTGCTTCATAATGCTTAGCTTCTTTCTTCCCGACGTTATTTTCACCAATATTGGTCTTTTCCTTGCCGGGTCATATTTCCCCAGTCTTCTAACTTCATCGATTTCCGTTTCCATATTAATTTCGACGTCCATCTCTTGGAATATGCGCTCCAGTTTACTCATAGTGCCCTGCTCCTTTTCTTCCTCCGCATCCGCGATACCTCTTATTATTAAGTTCTTTCTCTTAATTTCTCTCTCCAGGACCTCTATTCTTATATCTTGATTTGTGATCAGCTTTTTCAGCTGCTCATTTTCTCCTTTTATTTCTTTCATTTCGGTCGTGAAGTTTTCCAGTTTTTCATCTAGCGCTTGTAATTTGTTATTTATTGCTTCTAACATTTTCTCAATTTTCCCTAGGTCGTTATCTGCCATGGTTATGTTTGTAACTCCACTGGTTTGCTGTGGTTATTATAGTCAGCCGCTTAACCTCTACTCTCCGCAACCCCACACACTAGATTACGCTTATTGATTATTATTAATAACTGCTTAATGCACTATTAGCTGTCACACTTTTTGCCGCTTACTTTTACGTTCGCCTCCCGACCCGATCAGTTCTGACCACTTACGTTACCGTAATTTTATTCGAAACTATAAGTTCTTTCAGCCCCGCAATTTTAATCGTTACGGTCCTGGCTTCACGCACACTTTTAAATTCACTTTGCTCGGCGCGCGTTTCGCCAGCGCGTATTGCGCCGATCGCCTTCGGTCAGCTGTTTACTCGTTTCTTATCAGCGGTTAAAGTTTTCCTAAATATTAATTAAATTGGATCCTACCTTGTACTTTCCGGTTTTGTACACTACCTATCTGCAATTGTTCTCCACTTTCAATTAGAATGCCTTTCCAAATTAGCCTTCTGTGTCGTATAAATCGAACTTAAACACAGAGCTCACTTTATCACCCGCTGTCACTCTCACTCGAAGTTTTGCCTTCCTTTGTTACCTCTAAAATATTATGTGTCCCGTTTTTATTTATAATATTATCTCACCTTCTCTTCGTAGCTCTGCCATTCCTATGATGTTCCATACAATTTTTCCATAGCTTACTCCATTTCTATCATTCTTTCTTTTGATTTTAAAGTTCTCTTTGTACATATTTTCAAATTGAGTGTGTTATATATTTTCTTCGAGTGTGCAATTTTGTGCTTTTATGTTGGGGGAAGGGGGGGGGTCTCTTACTCCCCCAATGAACAACTTTCTGAAGAGTGGTGTTTCTTCTGTTATTTCTGATTTTTTTTCCCCCGTGGCCGTAGCTTGTGTCGTCTTCTTTTGGATGTCTTCTGTTGGTTTTAATTGCTACATTCTTCCCGATATGGAAAAGAACTTGGTTGGAAAGGTCCCTGTTCTGTTCCTTTTGTAACTTTCTTTTTCCTTTACCGCTTGTTACGTTGGTATTTTTGTAGGATAAGGAGCCTAAAGAGTTTGCACCATTCCTGGTTTGTTTTTGTTTTTGTTTTGTTCATCTCTCAAGCGGTTGGTTTTCTTCTTCTTTAGTTTGTTGTTGTAGTTGTATGTCATTTTCTTCCATGTTTTGCTTTCGACGATCAGTGAGCTGTATTTGATTACTGCGTGCTTTCCTGGTTCTCTGAGGTAGTACATTAATAGAAGTAAGTATTTTCTCACATGTAAGATATTCTTCGAGTAGTCATCTATTATTATTTTTGATCCCTTGAGTAGTTTTTGTTTTCAAACATTTGATATTTAAGTCTAATATTTATCAAACTTACTATTAGTGGGCGGATCGCTTCCAGGTCCCATGCTTCATATTTTACTTTCAATTTCTCATTCACTGGTTTTATGACCATTGTTTCCAGTTTAAAGTAAGTAGTTTGCTTTTTCTATTTAAGATCGTACAGTAATTTGTTCTCTTTCGAAATTATTCAACCTTATGTCCTATTCGGCTAATTTTTTGTTTATTCTTGTTTGATTTGGTTGGACATTTTCTATTAATTTTACTATACGGCTGTTGTTTGTGTTTAGCTCACCTTTCAGTTCTGTTTCTGCTTTACTCGTATATCTTCTCTAAATTGATCTTTTGAGCCTTCACGTCCATTTTGTTATAAAATTGATTAAATCTTGGTACAACATGATTGTTTGCTTTGTCAGTCAGTACAGCAAATTTGCATACCTAAAATCAAATCTAAGTGAAATAGCACAAGCAAGTAAGAGTAAATACTAATAAAAGAGAGTTTTCCTTCAAAAAACAATTATAAGAAAGTTTTGGTATTTTTATAGTGCTTGCCCATTTAATTTGTAGCAACTGTAATAAAATGAAAACTTCCAATAAAATTGACCAAATATTAGTGATTTAATGATGTGTGGTAAATGTTAATTATTTCTTGATTGTTATTTAAAACTGGGATAATTTTCTACTAGTTTAAATACTTATGAGGCGGCCGGGTGGCGCAGTGGGCGAGAGTCCGCTTCGCAACCGGTTGACCCGAGTTCGACTCCCGTTGTGGCCCGAATTTTAATTAATTCGGGAGCAGCGATAGTGACTCGGTAGCATAGTTGGGGGGGTTTTTCAAGGGTGGGGCATGTTAGACTCGTGCATAGCGCTACGCGCGCTGATCCGAGGTAATCGTGGAGTTGCTATGGCAACTCCACGATTCTTAAAAAAAAAAAAAATACTTATGTAATATTTAGTAACCCACATATAAACATGTCCATATGTTACAGTAAAACAGGAAGAGATACAAACATGGGAATTGTCTTCAGAAGCGTCCGATTTGCAACATGATGCTAAATATAATAAGGATTGGTCGATTAAAGTGGAATCATTACATGAAGAATTAGATATAAAAAGTGAAATCTCTAGTAACAATGAAGATCATGTAATAATAGCATCTCCATTAAAGTACATTGCGGATCAAAGTGTTAAAACTCATACTGGGGAAAAGTTATATAAATGCAATGTATGTGACTACCAAAGTGCTTACAAGAATAGCTTACGATTGCATATGAGAACTCATACAGGAGAAAAACCGTTCAAGTGCAATGTATGTGACTACAGAAGTGCACACAAGAAGAGCTTGCCAGGGCATATGAGCAGTCATACAGGAGAAAAGCCATTCAAATGCACTGTATGTGACTACGAAAGTGCGTACCTGAATAATTTGCGAATGCATATGAGAACTCATTCAGGAGAAAAACCGTTCAACTGCAATGTATGTGGCTACCAAAGTGCATACACGAATCACTTGCGAAGCCATATGAGCACTCATACAGGAGAGAAACCCTTCAAATGCAATATATGTGACTACAGAAGTCCACACAAGAAGAGCTTGCGATTTCATATGAGCAGTCATACAGGAGAAAAGCCATTCAAATGCACTGTATGCGACTACGAAAGTATGTACATGAATAACTTGCGAAGGCATATGAGAACACATACAGGCGAGAAACTTGTCAAGTGTAATTTATGTGACTTTGAAAGTGCATACAAGAATAGCTTACGAGAGCATATGAGCACTCATACAGGAGAAAAACCTTTCAAGTGCAATGTATGTGGCTACCAAAGTGCATACATGAATCACTTACGAAGGCATATGAGCACTCATACAGGTGAGAAACCCTTCAAATGCAATATATGTGACTACAGAAGTGCACACAAGAAGAGCTTGCCAGGGCATATGAGCAGTCATACAGGAGAAAAGCCGTTCAAATGCACTGTATGTGACTATGAAAGTGCGTACAAAAACGCTTTGAAAAGTCATATGCGCACTCATACAGGAGAGAAACCCTTCAAATGCAATATATGTGACTACAGAACTGCACAAAAGAGGAGCTTGCCAGGGCATATGAGCAGTCATACCGGAGAAAAGCCGTTTAAATGCAATGTATGTGACTATGAAAGTGCATACAAAGGCGATTTGAAAAGGCATATGAGCACTCATACAGGAGAAAAGCCATTCAAAGGAGCAAAGCCGTTTAAGTGCAATGTATGTGACTATGAAAGTGCGTACAAAAGCGGTTTGAAAAGGCATATGAGCACTCATACAGGAGAAAAGCCATTCAAATGCAATATATGTGAGTATGAATGTGCACAAAAGAGTTACCTGCGAACGCATATGAGAACACATACAGGCGAGAAACCATTCAAATGCAATGTGTGTGACTTTGAAAGTGCACAAAAGACTGGTTTGCAACGACATATGAGAACTCACACGGGAGAATAATCATTCCAGTGCAATGTGCGTGACTTTGAAAGTGCAAATAAGTATCGCTTGCAAAATCATATGAGAACTCATACAGGAGAGAAACCATTCGAATGCAATATATGTGACTACAAAAGTGTACAGAAGATTAACGTGCAACTGCATATGAGCATTCTTACAGGCAATAGACTATTCAAGTTGTAACGTTCCATCCTCGTGGAGGCAGGTTCCGGGTTTACCTCACAGCCAGAAGTTCACAATAACATCCAGTAAGATTGTAATAGTTATAACAGATTGTATAATATTTAAATGTTACAATAAATTAAAATGTATTTGATTTTGTAATGTGATGAATAAAAGTAATAATATTCGGACAAGGTAATAGCGTCTGCCAAATCGTGGTAGGTACGCCTCTGGTACTGGGTCGTAGGTCGCCTTGATAGGACTGCACCGGTGTTCTCAGGAGGCTGGCTCCAGTCTGACGGCATCCGGTTGTTTACTGATTTTGTAGTACGTGCGTCATCAACGCCTTCTTGCTGGCTGCAAAACATCACGCGCGAGAAAAACCAACAAGAATGTCCACAATAATAATTAGAAACGCATTGTCGGATTCCGATGATGCTGACGACGACCATACCTGTCATGTTTTTTTTTTATAAAAGTACTGTTAATTACATACTCATCCGAACGTACTATTAATACATTTACATTGGTCCATTTAGGGTTTTCCAAACGTTGTGTGTCGCTTAATTTTATATGCAATAACGATTCAATGTACCTACGTTGCACTTGTTAACTTAAAAAAATTAAAAGCTCAAGCGGGTCAATTACAGGTTTGCGAAGTAAGTTGTGATGGGATAAGTTTTATTATTTGCTACTACATGTTTGCGGGCTCGGAGTTTTATATAATTGATAATAGTAGATTTCCTAGTCGTCGCGGCGCCGCTGTTGCATTAGAAAAAATATTGTTGAATGCATAACGCTAAGTTTACAAGATCGTATTTTGTTGCGTTAGCATAATGTGTGGTTAGTTTAAATAGGGCAATTCTGCCTTGTTAAGCATAGAAGTCATAACTGACAAAATCATTGTTTCAAGATGTTGCGTCACAGCTACCTGCATCCGCATATTTCTTTGTAACTAGGTATTTATTCATCTGCTCTATAGTATTTTTTAAATAGTAATTGTGGTAAATAAAGGGCATAAGCATTTACATCCTGTTGGGACCCAAATCAAAGCGCAGGTAGAAAAACCCATGCGTCTACGGTTCTACACAAGCTCAGCTAGAGTTTTGCATATATGCATTCCTGTACCAATCGTTGCAGTGTGCAGCCAGCATTTTTATAATAAAACGTACAAAACCAAGCACGAGTATTTCATTAATGGTAGCTAGTGCTAAATCAATCGCGTATAGTTAGTACGCAACATTTTGGTCCTTCGAGCCGTATCAACATTATGCGATTGGGAAGAATCATCAAATTTGGGTCTATCAGAATCGTCCATCGTCCATTGCGTGTCCGTTGGAAGCTGTAGCATCACAATTTTGCGACCAGGGAAATTAATCGCTTGGTGGTCGCTATAATTGATGCATATTAGGGTGAGTGAGCTCCATTTCCTTACCGTCCTTTGCTTTTATAACCAGTCATTGTGACATTGTATACTGTCGGGGTGCTTAGGTATCTCCGATTTATTATAATCAATATAATTAATATTATAATCATAATAATTTAATTAAAATCAATATGCCAGACAAAGATCAAGAAAATACTTTTAAAAATTTGGTTTTTAAGAGAGTTCAAATTAGAGCACGATTAACACGCTTCGAAACTTTATTAAACACCATCAACACTGAATCTAGCCGCGATTTAACGCAAGTCAAAATTCGCATGAGTAACTCGAACCTGTATGGCAAGAATTTGAAAATATTCAAAGCGAAATCGAATGTTTAGATCCTAGTCAGGAATCCGAACGTGAAAGTTTTGAGAGCCAATATGGACAATTAATGGCAGATGCTGAAAATGTTATTAATCCAAAAAATAATCCGTCATTTGTTCACCGTAATGCCGGTCAAAATAACAATAATTTTAATCACGTGCAGTTACCTACTATAAAATTACCATCGTTTAATGGGCAGAATGATCAGTGGCTACCCTTTTATGATACTTTTCAGTCATTGATTCACGAGAATGTTAAGACTAGTAACATCCAGAAATTTCATTATTTGAAGTCATGTTTATCAGCAGATGCAGCTCAGGTGATCGCATCACTAGGGGTGTCGACAGATAATTATGAAATAGCGTGGCAGCTTTTGAAAACACGTTTCGAAAACAAACTTTTTATAATAAATAAGCATGTAAACACACTATTAAATTTACCGGCAATAACCAGAGGTTCTGCAGTGTCACTACAATTATTGAATTCATTAAATACCCATCTCGGAGCATTAAAGGCTCTAAATATGCCCACAGATTCGTGGGACATAATTATAATTCAATTAGTTTGTACAAAATTAGATTTTAACGCAAATAAAGAATGGGATGCATGTGCACCGATAGCGGAACTTCCTACCTTGGAAGATTAGACAACCTTTTTAAGACGAAGGTGTCAGTTTTTGGAAAACAATCCGGTAGTGCAGTTAACAACATACCATAACATTATAAGAATCAAGCGTATAAATCTATGGAGCGAACTACCGCTCATATAGTAACTCAAAATAATTATACAAATTGCCAGTTATGCCAACAAAATCATAATATCTATCAGTGTTCCGAATTTTTAAACATGCCTGTTGCAGCACGATTTAATGAAATTAAAAGACTAATTAGACATTCTGTTAACTGTTTAAAACCAAACCACCAGGTAGCACAATGCCAATCGAATTATCGATGCAAAAAATGCCATTAAAAACACAGTATTTTACTACATTTTGAGGAACCAATTTCTGAACCAAGCACATCGGTTTCAGTACAGGCAAATTCACTTCCGGTTGCGGTACCTCAACAAACAAATCATTGTTGTGGAAACCAAATTAATTCGCAAGTATTGCTTTCCACAACACTCATACATGTGTATGATAACGAAGGCAAAATTCATGATTGTAGAGCTTTTCTTGATGTAGGTCCCAAATGAACTTCATATCTGATCAACTATGCAAAAAATTAAACTTACAGTGTAATTCTACAAATATTTCCGTTTCTGGAATTATGCAATCAGTCAGGGCAGTTTCGCAATTTGCGCATGCCAAAATAAAATCGCGATTAAATCCATTTACCACGGAAATAAAGTGTTTTGTTGTGCCAAATATAACGACTAACATACCAAGTGCTACATTTTCGAAATCACAATTGGCGATACCAGCAAACTTGAAATTAGCAGACCCTACCTTTAACATAGCAAAACCCGTAGATTTACTCTTAGGTGCAGGATTATTCTGGCAACTACTTTGCGTGGGCCAAATAAGATTAGCAAATAATCAACCATATTTACAAAAAACTCAATTAGGGTGGGTTGTTGGTGGAACATGTAAGAACGATTCAATCAGCTGTATCGTGCAACGTTTCGATGCTGAACCTGAATCAGTAAATATCCAAATTTTGGGAAATAGAAAATTTTCAAGATTGCGAAAATTTAACAAACGGACAAGCAGAATGTGAAGCTCATTTTGTAAATACACATACTCGTGATGAAAATGGGCGATTTATGGTACGTTTACCTTTTAAAGAAAATATTAAGTCACTAGGATTATCCAAACATTACGCATTGAAGAGATTCTATTCATTAGAAGCTAAATTAACAAGAAATCACAGTTTACGCGACCAATATAGAACATTTTTAAATGAATATTTACAAATGGGTCACATGGAACTCGTACCAGAGTCAAATAATCAAGTTGAAACGAAAAAATCGTTTTACCTTCCTCATCATGCAGTGGTTAAAGAGTCAAGTAAAACAACAAAGGTCAGAGTTGTTCTTGATGCCTCGGCAAAATCTTCCTCGGGCATTTCATTAAATAATAATTTGATGGTAGGACCTACAATCCAACAAGATCTGTTTGCTATTTTAACGCGTTTTAGAACGCATCAATTTGTATTCATTGCCGATATAACTAAAATGTATAGACAAATCATGATCAATTCCAAATCTCTTTTACGGAAACGTAAATTTTTCAATTTTATATGATGGAAATATAATTAGACCTGTATAGAGACCCACTTCTACAGCTGAAAATCAGACTTTATCGACAGATTATTACTTTCTTGTTATTTGCATCCTTTTAGCCACTTCACATCCTCTGTAGCTGGTTCGGTGGGCTCCACCTCAGTTGGCACATTTAGATTTCCTGTTTTTATTCATTTTGTATTCTTTTGTGTGGTGTTCAGGATAAATAGCGGAAAGGGTTTCTACCCAGTTCTCTGCAGAATATTAACGGCTTCTATAATTTTGTATCCTTGATTACCTACATTTTCTATGTTTTCTCTAGGGCATGACAGGCGCAGTTTCCTCGCCATCACTTTCATGGTTCTTGTTGGTTTATTTTCGCATGAGTGCGAAAGGAGCTTTTTTTCATTTAGTAAGTTTGTTAGTCTTCTATATTCCTCTGCACAAGCTGCGTTTATTTTCACCTCCTTGTTATTCATTATAAATGCTTGAAATATAAACCTTTTGACTTTAATCCGCATTGTAATGCATAATAGTCATTAATTTGATTCAAAACAATTATACGTTATGCATAATAAAGCTGCGACCCTTTTTAGGATGATATTCAAGTCAGAGACGCTAATGCAAATGTGGAAAACAATAATAACATTTTGGAAATCTTTAACACCACTAAAACACAAACCCAAAAGAGTGTTATTATCAGGTTTAGGATAAATATTAAAGATGTACCTAAAATTTGGAATATATGCATGCAAATATTTATGTAGAATACCGAAAATAAGCACTTAAATATGCAGTTTAAATTATAGCCGTTTAAGTAAAGTAGGACCCGGATAGATACAAAAACTGATACTAATAAAAGTAATTAATAATAAAATAATATCAAAATTAAATTTAAATATTATTATTACATTTAGTAATTACATGGTGTAATAAATAGTTGCCTTAAATAATTGGGTACCGGCGTTCGAATGAACAAGAGGTAATACTGCGGTTGTCTAATATGTGATGCTCACCAGGTGTCATTAATTTGGCGACAAACCGGGTGTGAGAGCAAGAATAGGGGAGCTTTAACATTCCGCCTTGCAGGCCAAACTGCTTCATAGGGCGTAGAACCTCACCATCAATACATTTCTATTATCAGAAAGAAGACCAGTGGTAAATATAGGTTTATCTGGGCTATAATCCTTAAACCATTTTAAGAATTGAGGAAAACGTATTTGCACTGGCTAGTAAAAGACTAGCATGCATTTCTGGCGCTTACTCTTAAAACTTAGGAATATTCACCAAAAATATAAACAGATGTGTTTTTCATGCTGTCCGACTTCGAAAGTACTTAAAACTTTCAAAATAATTTTGTTTATACAGATTGATATCAAAAATTTAAAAAAACATGCAGCAGTAATTAGAAACCTTCAAAATATGCATTTATTGGGTTAAAATATGCATTTTCTTTTATGCAGATATACAAATGCATAATTATCCTAAACCTGGTTATTATTCTAGAAAACACTTTTTCCGAAAATAATTACAGCCGATCAGGTACAATAACAAATTTTTCATTTAACAAACTTACCAAAACATATTATATAGGTTTACTAGTCTAGAGTGTTATAACTTATTAACTTCTGACACTTATTTAAAATATTTCAGCTTGTTAATGTAAAGCAGGCAATATTTGCTATTGATGTCTGAAAAGCTACGACTCTCATGTTGCAACAAAAAAATATAGGACCTCAAATTTTACTCGTACTGGCAGGAAGTAATTTTGCCCTTTTTAAACAGTTTACGCTTTCACAAGTACCATCTTTGCCATCTTCCATAATTTAAAAAACATTCATTAATGTAATGACACCCCCTTCCTACGTTCCTTATTTAGTTGCAATGCTTTCTTTAAGAGTTAAATTAAATCAAAAATTATTACCTAGTTTTATCAAAACAATTCTATTTTTTTTAAACTCAACTATACTAGGAACTTGAATTAATTTTTAATAAAAGATATTTTTCGTTGTTCATCATAGACAAAGTTTTGTTTGTATACCACACATTTGTTTTCAGTAGATGCCTTTTTCTAGGCATTGCTTATTGCAGAAAATTAACAGAGAATGGTTTTAGACTGTTGTGTCTCATCACTGTAACCTATCTTCCAAGCGAGCAGTAAAGAGGGTTAATAATGCGTACACGTAAATTTATTCATTTGTTTTTTTCAATTCTATAGCGTAATACTCCAAAAGGGAAGGGGGAGAACGTAGTTTACGGAAGGAAAGAGTGTGGGGAAAAAGATCCCTACTTGTATTGCAGTTTAAACGTTACAAACTTTTCGAGGCACCTTTTCAGAAACAAAGAAAGTGTCGAAAAATTATTGTATTAACAAATGCATCGAAAAACAAAACACATAATTGAGGGAAACTTCCACTTTTCAATTTTATATGATGGAAATATAATTAGATCTGCACAGAGACCTACTTCTTCAGCCGAAAATCAGACTTTATCGACAGATTATTACTTGCCTTTTTGTTTCCTACGATTTTTATGTTTTGCCGTAAAAACAACACAACGGAAAGATAAATCATTTAAAAAGTTACGTAAGAAGCTAAATTTCGGTAATATTGCACAGGTAATATATTACAACTGCATTTTCGACGATTCTGCCATTTTTAATTAATTTTAATACATATATTTGCACATTATTAAGGTACTTTTACGTAGTATTGAAATGTTATCTTATTTTTCTAGTTAGACCGTTTTCGAAACATTCACAGAGATCCGCCGGTAACCTTGGCGTTACAGCTGTTATAAGTGTACACTGCAATGTAGATGTTTGTACCTGCGTATTATTTATTTTTATAAAATCAAAGAATTCCTCATGATAGGAATTTTCTTTTTCGGAATTTACGTGACTTTCTGTTGTTTCATTATAATCTTCTTGAGATCCTCCCAACAGTCCTAACTGTAACTCTTCTAGTGTTCATTTCAATATACTTTTGCAGAATTCAGAATCATCTTTAAATGAAGTAATTTCCAACCACCTTAGTTTAAAAATTTTGGATTGGAAATTTTAGCCAACAAGTATGGACGACTGTCGGAGCTTTCTATATCCATTATATTTGCAAATCGTTTTTGAAATCCATTTAGCAAACATTCTCTTAATTTTGAAGAGAATTGTAATTCCAGCATAGCTTCCAATGATTTTTTAATTTTAAAAAGTGTTGGTAAAACAGTTCCTAAGTGACAGGTTTTTTCATTTTGTAAAATGTCTATTGCAACTATTATAATTTTGTAAGAAAACAATGTGATCTTTTAAAAAAAGAATATCGGATGGCTGAAATCCTTCTACCCCCAATGACAGGAGTCACCCAAATACCGAAAAATTCTTGCTTTACCTAGTCTGCCTAATAAGTAATAATATAACTAAAGTATTTTTGCTACCTCGCAACAGGTACATTTGAGGGACAGGAAATTCCAGGCGTCTGTCTGCATCTGCACAATTGCTCAAATATAGGTACGCTTAAGTGCATAATGGGTAGGTAAAACCCAACTGCAATCTTCCTGGAAACACGTACGTACATAATTTATTTTGCTAAAGAAGAATAGAAGACATTTCCTAAAATACATAAACATACTTTAAATATATAGGAATCATTACTCTATGCGTTTTTAAAGTTCACAAAAGAAAAATCAAGAAATAAATTGTAGCGGATCTTTGGATCTAACGATGAAAGATCCAGAAAATTATGATCTAGATACAGATACAAGATCCTCGTGTAAAAAGAATCTAGATCCAGATACTAGATCCACATAGTGGATCTAGATCCGGGATCTAGATCCACTGGATCTAGATACTACCCAACACTGATGAATTGTACGTAGGTTCCATAAGAAGAATTGCTGGGCTAGGTCAAGAATCAGTGTCGAATGAAAAGCTGTGGTCAGAAGTTATTGAAATAAACGGAAAAGGGGTCACAAGCAAGCTAGACACCGGAGCTGAAGTAAGTGTATTACCTAAGACAATCGTAGATAGTCTTGGGCGCAACGTGAAGATGCGTAAGTGTACTGTAACGCTAGTGTCATATGGTGATAAGAAGTTTACGTTGAAACCTGTGGGTGAGGTTACGTTAAATTGTGTAGTTAAGGGTAGAAATGCATGCATTACATTTATAGTTGTAGACGTCAACAATCAGTTGCCTTTGTTAGGAATTGATGCTTGTGTGGAACTAATGTTAATTAAGAGACTTGATAGTATTGATAGCATTAAGTTCACAGATGGCAAAGTGTTGTAACTGCATTTCCATGTGTATTTGAAGGCTTAGGCCAATTTCCACATAAGCATCACATAACATTAAATAAAAATTCAATTAGTCATGTACAACCCATCAGAAAAATCCCATTAGCATTACACTCACGAGTGAAAGCTAAACTAGATGAATTGGAAAAGTTAGAAATTGTAAAAAACATTCATAGGCCCACTGCATGGTTGAACCCCTTGATAATTGTTGAAAAACGAAATGGTGACCTAAGACTTTGTTTAGGCCCTAAGTATTTAAACGAAGCCATTGAACGGGAATATTTTTTGATACCGACAGCGGAGGAGATCATGTGCAAATTAAATAGCAAAGCGTATTTCACGGTCTTGGACATGAAAGATGGCTATTTTCAGATTGAAATTGACGAGGCTAGCTCGAAACTATGTACATTTGGAACCCCTTTCGGGCGTTATCAATTTAGGAGACTCCCGTTTGGAATTTGTTCAGCCCCAGAGGTATTTATGAGGATGAATTATGATATGTTTGATGACATTGAAGGTGTAGGCATTTATTTTGATGCCTTGATAATTACTGGGTCAACTGCGTATGAGCACGATAAGAATTTAACGTTAGTCCTTGAGAGAGCACAAAAATACAATGTGAAATTCAACAAAAGTAAAATTCAGTTTAAAATGAAAACTGTCAAGTTTATGGTCAAATATATTCGAAAGAAGGTGTAGAACCTAACCAAAATTATATGAAGGCAATTACAGAAATGCCACGTCCCTACGATAAGACAGGTGTAATGCGAATCTTAGGCATGGCAAAATTCTTAGGCAAGTTTATACCCAATATGTCAAAAGTCACCTCACCGTTAAGGGAACTTACTAAAAATGAAACAGTCTGGAACTGGTTGCCGGAACACGACTTGGCTTTGTCTAAGTTAAAACATTTATTGACAACTGCGCCGGATTTGAGGTTTTTTGATCAAAATTACCTGTGCTGATAGAAACAGACGCGTCTAAAGACGGTTTAGGCGCATGTTTGATGCAAAACGATCATCCAGTTGCCTTTGTATCTCGTAGCTTAAATGAGTCTGAGAAAAAATATGCTCAGATAGAAAAATAAACTTTAGCCATTGTTTTTGCGATTCAAAAATTTCATTATTTGATATATGGATAAAAGGAATTCGCATCGACACTGACCACAAACCGTTAGAGAAAATATTTAAAAAAAATCTGCATACTGTAACTCCTCGCTTGCAAAGAATGTTATTACGTTTATTAAATTATAATTTAACGGTATCATATAAAGCAGGTAAATATTTGTATATAGCTGATACGCTTTCGCGTTCATTCTTAAATAAACCAGGTCTGAAAACGGATACTGAATTTAATTATGCGGTCCATGCTCTAAGCAAATATTTACCGATGTCAGAGGAAAAGAAAAACATATTTAGACAAGAAACAAGTAGTGATCCAGATTTAAAGGAAATAGCAAGTTTTATCGACCAAGGTTGGCCAGAAAATAAAAGAGGTGTACATGAACAAATTGCAAAGTATTTCAGTCTTAAAGAATGTTTACATATGTGTGATGGATTAATATTCCTCGATAATAAAATAGTTGTACCAAAGTCGTTGAGACAACAAATGCTCAAGCTTACCTATTCATGAAGGCCATTTTGGCTTGGAAAAATCAACAGCACGAGCTAGGCAGCTGTTTTATTGGCCTGACATAAGTAAAGATGTAGATGAGATTGTAAGAACATGTAGAGTGTGTGAGCAGTTCCAAAGAAAAAATTGTAAGGAACCGCTGCAGACTTACGCTTTACCAGATCGTGCATGGGAAAGAGTTGGTGTTGATATATTTTCATATGCTAACAGAAGTTATTTGGTAGTATTTGATGCTTATTCAAATTGGTTAGAATTTAGAATGTTAAAAGACAAATCAGCAGATGCTGTAATACTGAAATTAAAATCAATATTCTCAAAATTTGGGTGCCCAGACGAGGTTGTGTGTGATAATATACCATTTGATAGTTTTAGTGTCAAGCACTTTGCAAAGGAGTGGAACTTCACAATAATTACTAGAAGCCCGAATTATCCACGTTCCAATGGCTTAGCCGAAAAAGCTGTATCGATAGCAAAAAATATTTTAAAAAAGTGCATAGAGGATGGTAGTGATGTATTTAGAGCATTAATACAATACAGGAACACTCCACTTAAGTACATGGAGTACACACCACTCAACTACTAATGAGCCGCTTATGTAAGACTAAACCGCCCATCTCAGCAGATCTGTTAAAGCCTTCGCTTTGTATCAATGTGAATGCAAAATTAGAGTCCAAGCAAAATTATAATAGGAAGTATTTTAATAGAACTGCTAGAGGAGAGTTAGAACCTTTAAGTGCTAATGAAAATGTAACTGTGTATAATCATGTATCTAAGGTATGGGAGCCTGGTCAGGTTATAAATGCGCACGAATGTCCCAGATCATATATTGTAAAAATACAACTGGAAACATAGTTAGAAGAAACCGTATTGACTTACGTAAGTGTAAAAATGAATATCAAGATTGTCCGAGTGATAGTCAGTCGGATGACTCTTCTAACTATGGTGATTATCAGAATAATGTAACTCCTAAGGAACAAGAGGGTGAGAACCAATGTAATATTATTGGAAGTAATAAAGAAGTTTATAAATTAAATGAGTATTCATTTAATAGTCAAGGTGGCTTATTAGCCTGAGGATAATACATATATTTTTTAAGCGGACTATACACGCTGCGATCCAGGGGTTGCAGCTTATGGGTGCAGTGCGGTGGGAGGCTCAACACCACAACTCCATTTGCTTTCAAGTAACTGAGCGCGGTAATCGACAGGTGGGAGTCAGGTTTGTCCAGTAGTAGTAGTATCGGCCTTTCTTTTATCGCTTTCGTGTACCAGACGAAATGGTCTGTAAACTGAATAAAATGCCCCTCTTTCATCCAATCTGACGGGTTACAACATCCAGTGCTGTCTGTAGGTGGCCCATTGAGGAAGTAATCCTTGACATTCACCCACGGAAAATGAAAAGAGGCGTGATCTTGTTTCCTATCGCAGACACACCAACAGCTAACGTGACGAGGGTTCCTCTTTCGGCGGAGGTTATTTTGCCTATTTGTTTAAATTCCCACCGAGCTACCACCTTTGAACAGTTGAGATTCTTGTCTCATCCATGTTCCACACATCTGCGGATCCGAAACTGTATTTGTCGTAACACTGCATCAAAAGTTTAAAAAATGCTGCAACGTTTGTTTTGTTAAATGACGTAGCCCGACTGAGAATCGTTACTTCAGGTGTTATTATGGATAAGAAAGAGTTCCTTTTTAAAAATGAGCTGAACCAGTCGTCGCCAGCTTGTTGATTTTTTCCTATGATTCAGGCATAAAATCTTTTAAGTGCTTCTCTAATATCGAGAGCTGTTTCTTGTAAAGTTTTATCTGATTTTTTAATTTCGTTGTAATCTGCATTTGTACTCTCATAATAAAACAAATCATGTTTCTTGCAAGCTCCATCTAATGAATTTATTCCCTTATCTCTTTTACCTCTCTTTGTTCTTTCTTCTACTCTGGTAAATGGACCGCAGCCATTATATTTTGGTAAATGCATTTCTCAAACTATACCAGTTACATTATTAGTAAGTTGATTTACAAGATCCCCTCCTTCATGACTCTTTCACTCTGTCAGCTAGTGAATCTTTGATACACTTGGTTTTCTAAGATTTATCTCTTTCCATAAAGGACCTACTATATATGTCCATTTTGAGTATTTACTAGATGCAGGTCCTTTCTTTGGATCACGATCTCTAAATATTGCATTGGTTTTATAAACCAAGAATTTATAATTTTGAATATTCTCTTCACTATATACTTGTTAAAAACTATCTGGAACTCGTTTCTCTGTTAATAATTTTAATAGAGGTTCTGTAAGTTTAATTTTAATTGGAATGTTTCTTTTATGATAACGTGCAATTAAATAATCATCATTTGATATTTTTACATTTTGATCTTCCAATATAAATCTGTTATCATTTTCTCTATCACGCCAGAATCCGAAACTTGAATCAAGTAAGTGAGGCTTGGATTTATTTCATAATGGACCTCCTTCTCTTTGAATTCTAGGATACATTGAAAATGTTGGTCTGGATTGAGAAGATTTAAATACTTCCTCATATTCTGATTCAATCTCTCCACGTTGAATGTGTAATAGTTTCAGGTATAAAATACTGCAATTCCTAGTTTATCATGAATTCGGCCTGATCGAAGAGTTATTTCGATTTCGTTGTATAATTCGGTTTTTTCTACTACTTCAACTACATCGTGCGGAGCTATACACACTACACTCATATTTGCATTCGGTATCTACCGATTCTTTAAGAAGACGAATTTAGACTGCATCATTGAGATTGATTAGAAAACTGCTTTGAAAAACAAATTCAAATATAGGTTTTTTTTGTCAGAATTTTTTTTATTGATTATATACATCAACAATGAGAACTATGCATATACACACGTAAGTAATACATAATACATAGAGGTTCTATGGGCTGTTCTATGACGAAAACGTGAGAGAATCGGCCCACTGGCGTTACCCTGGAGACTTTAGTTGATTAGCAGGTATCTGGGCCATTTCTTCTTAAGTCTTTTGAAGATTGGTGTTTCGAGCAATATTTCAACTGATGGGTTTGGATGTGCTAGTAGATGGTCGTGATGTTTTATCGTACGTTTATTAATCTCTTCTTTTACGAATGGTATTTTTAGGTCAGCATGTAGTGTTTGGTTGTTCACATACCAAGGTCGTCTGCCACCTGTCGGAGGACTTTAGACTGGAATCTCTGGATAATCTTTAAACTGGACATATTAGAACAACCCCATAACTCCAGTCCGTACATCCAAATTTGCTTGATTACCACTTTATATATAAGGAGCTTATTTTCCATGCAAAGGGGAGATTTTCTTCCAATTAGCCAGCTGTTCTTTTTTATTTTGAAGTGCATTTCTTTGTAATATGCGGTTTCCATATTAATTTGTTATCTAGTTCTAATCCCAGGTAACCAACTTCTTTGGCATATGGTGTTTCCAAGTTATTGATGTAAATAGGCGGGTATCGTTGTCTTCTTAATGTAAGTGACACATGTGTAGACTTGTTTTCATTTACCGTAATTCTCCACTGGTTTAGCTATTCTTGTAGCTGATTAATATAATTTTGTAGCTGATCTGAAGCAGTATCTTGATTTGCCGTTAGAATTGCTGTATCATCTGCGAACGTTACTAAAACAGCATTTGGAGTTATAGGCAGGTCTGCTATATAGATTAGGTATAAAATCGGGCCTAACACGCTACCTTGTGGAACGCCTGGGGTAATGGGGTATACTTCCGATATCTCTTCACCACGTTTGATCTGATACGAACGAGATGATAAGTACGACTTCAGTAGTTAAAAATAATGATACGGCAAAGTTTTCTTGATTTTAAATAAAAGACCTTTATGCCATACTTTATCGAAAGCTTGTTTTACATCTAAGAAGACTGCCGAGTAAATCTTTTTTTCTTCCAAAAACTTATATATGACGTCTGTAAGCCGCTGGCACTGTTGGATAATCGAATGGCAGCGTCTGAATCCGAACTGATGTTTTGTTATGCGTTCTTCTAGTAGGTTATTTTCAGTCATTCTTTTGAGTAATAGCTTTTCCAAAAGTTTTGACAATACTGGTAGAAGGCTTTTAGGTTTATAGGATGTTACTTCTGTAGGGGGTTTCCCCGGTTTTAGTATTAAAATAATGTGGGCATACTTCAGTTGAGTAGGCCAATATGACAGTTTTAATATTAAATTGAATATCATGTTTATGAATCGTAGTCCAGAGTCTGGCAATTCTGTTAAAATTTTGCTATTGATTAAATCATATCCAGGAGCTTTCTTCTTATTTAAATGTTTTACTTCGACCTCAGTCTCATGTATTTTGAAACTTTTAATCGGTAAACACATCTGGAAAGGTACTACCAAAAATTCTTCAACTTTTGTGTTTACTGTGTTTGTGTGCGGTTGGAAAACTTCAGCAAGATGCTGGCCAAAGAACTACTTTTGGGATTGTCCCAAACAATGATCTCGTACACCAACTGTCCACTGCTAAGACTAAATAGGATCTGATCACATGACCTGCAAGCATCTTAACGTGGGAGGACTACCATAGGAGTACCACTAATGAGTGGTTCCTTCTAACAAAGCCTATATAAATCATTATATTTACTTAATAGTCCTTGTAGAGTAGATTGTAAATTTACTAATAATAAACGTAAAAAAAATTGTGTGCGTTTAATGTTTTAGTGGAAATTTTCTGCTGAATCTACTATACTGACGTTTCTATCAACTGGCTGCACTTAATGCTGTTTTCGCTATTAGAGGAATGTCTTGCGAGTAACTATAATTGCAAAATTTCGATTAGGTATATATATATATATATATATATATAGGGAAAAATATACAGGGAATATTTCTTTTTTGTATACATTGCCTATGTATACTTTTAAAAAGAACGCGTCAATGACGCCTATTATATAGGCAACCAACTATACAGACAATTGAAGCATGCTGTGACCAAAACAATCAAGTTAATTCAATGTTAAAAAATAAAATTAGTCTTTATTTAGTGTCTTCTTGCGTTTTTATACAACCATGAACAGTAAAGACGAAAAAGTGGAAATTCTAATGTGGTATCAGAATGGTAACAGCTTAAGAAATGTGAGAGATTTATTTTCAGTAAAATATCCAGAAAGACCCATTCCTTGTATTCGAACCATACACACAATTGTTAGAAAATTTAAATCAGAGGGATGCGTAATAAATTCCCCTAAAATAAAAACTAAAAGTAATCTCGTTTTAACCGAAGAAATGAAATTAAATAGTTTATACTACGTTGAAGAAATCATAATTATAATAGTTATAACAAAAAATAATAATTAAAAAAAGTTTGCGATAGCCGGGAATTGCACTCGGATCAACTGCTTGGAAGGCAGATATGCTAACCATTACACCACTTTGCCGTTGATGTATTTGTTTTGTACAAAAGAAATATAATGTTCACGGACCTTACGGAAACATCACCCTGTCAATTTTTGTATTTAACAAAAAAGTCGCCATCTGTGTCCTATATACGGGGTGAAATACGTATTTAATATAAACACTGCGTCAACATAAACTTCATACTCAAATAACTCACAACTGTAGTGACGTTTGTTTCTGATTTTTAGTTGTCGGTGTAGTTGGTTGCATACACAATAGGCGAAATTGAGGCGTTTCTTTTAAAAGTATACATAGGCATGTATACTAAAAAGAAAAATTCCCTGTATATTGCAGTGTTACACCCTTAAAAATATCTAAATTCCGATTAATTATCAAGCATAGAAGCCATATGTAGCTTTCCCTTATGATAATGAGTCACACACACACACAGATTTGAAACGAGGCTATTCGTTTTCTTTCGGATGATCCTTCGGGATGTAATAAAGTGGAATTGCAGGTTTTTTCGTGTATCCTCCGAGATTTTTGCTTTGGGTTTTCCTTCTAGATATTCTGTTGCAGCCTTGCAATGGATTTTTCTTGAATTTGAGTTGTAATTTCAAAGAACTTTAGGATTTGTTGTTAGGATGTGACAGATCGATTTAAATTTGTAACTTCTAACACATGTAGGTGTTTGTTTATACTTGTTTTATGTTGTGTACCTGTGTATTGGCACTAGAGGCAACCTTACGACGTATTTCCTCTAGCAATAAAGATGTATTTGTTTATGTATTCATAAAATACTTTGTCATCGACGATTAATGAATTTGCCTGAAATCAGTTGTTTGACTATGTGTTATGTTACTATGTTTGATTTAGTTGCCCTTCTTCATGTTTCATTAACAACAATGATTTATTTAAATATTTGTGCCTTCAGCAAATTTTTTACATTTTTTATGATGCTTAGGTAAAATTTTGAGTTTTATTGTATTCCTTAGGAAAATTTTGTATGTTATATAGCTGTGTAATAAGACAGGGCATCTTTTGGTCTTTAATTTGTGTGAAATAAAGCTGTATTTATTTATTTATTTGTATTTGTTTGATTTAGTTGCCCTTCTTCATGTTTCATTAACAACAATGTTGTATTTATTTAAATATTTGTGCCTTCAGCAAATTTTTTACATTTTTTATGATGCTTAGGTAAAATTTTGAGTTTTATTGTATTCCTTAGGAAAATTTTGTATGTTATATAGCTGTGTAATAAGACAGGGCATCTTTTGGTCTTTAATTTGTGTGAAATAAAGCTGTATTTATTTATTTATTTGTATTTGTTTGATTTAGTTGCCCTTCTTCATGTTTCATTAACAACAATGTTGTATTTATTTAAATATTTGTGCCTTCAGCAAATTTTTTACATTTTTTATGATGCTTAGGTAAAATTTTGAGTTTTATTGTATTCCTTAGGAAAATTTTGTATGTTATATAGCTGTGTAATAAGACAGGGCATCTTTTGGTCTTTAATTTGTGTGAAATAAAGCTGTATTTATTTATTTATTTGTATTTGTTTGATTTAGTTGCCCTTCTTCATGTTTCATTAACAACAATGTTGTATTTATTTAAATATTTGTGCCTTCAGCAAATTTTTTACATTTTTTATGATGCTTAGGTAAAATTTTGAGTTTTATTGTATTCCTTAGGAAAATTTTGTATGTTATATAGCTGTGTAATAAGACAGGGCATCTTTTGGTCTTTAATTTGTGTGAAATAAAGCTGTATTTATTTATTTATTTGTATTTGTTTGATTTAGTTGCCCTTCTTCATGTTTCATTAACAACAATGTTGTATTTATTTAAATATTTGTGCCTTCAGCAAATTTTTTACATTTTTTATGATGCTTAGGTAAAATTTTGAGTTTTATTGTATTCCTTAGGAAAATTTTGTATGTTATATAGCTGTGTAATAAGACAGGGCATCTTTTGGTCTTTAATTTGTGTGAAATAAAGCTGTATTTATTTATTTATTTGTATTTGTTTGGTGTGTGACCTTGAAAATTTCTTAATTGTCTAAATTCTTTGTATTTGTGTGTGTGAACTAGGTTAAAATGATTTTTGTATGATATTAGAGTATGTGTAGTTTTATTTTTGTGTGTTTGTGTGATTGTTCATTATTAATTTGTGTTTTTATTGTTAGTTTATAGGTTTTGTTTATATTAGTTTTGGTTAGATTTAATTTTTTGTGCATCATGTTGGGTATTGAAAAATTTGTCGTTTCATGTAGATTTCAAATCTCATTTTGGTTTTTTCCCAGCATGATGTACAAAAAAGTTATTTAGGATTTAAATTTTTAATGTGATTTGGTATTATTTTTAAGCCGGCCTGTGATTGGTCCACTTTCCGGGTTGACAAGTGTGTTTGATTGTAAATTGTTTCTTGAGGTTAAAATTTGTGGTGTTACCATGGTAACGATTGTGTTTTGTTGGGATAGTATATAAGGAAATTTCGAAAAGAAGAGCGCCACTTACTTTTCAAACTTGCTCACTTACTCTTCAAACTTGTACTTACTGATTTTTCAATTTTAACTTGCTACGATAACTTGCCATTTTTATGTGTTAAAATGTTGTACACATTGTATATTTTCAACGGTAATCTTCTGTTATGTGTGTGATAAATGTCTAAGTCAAATAAATAATTATATTAAAAGTTCAAGTGCCTTATTTACATGTGCATCGAATAATTTCAACAACGTTTAAAAGTGCAACAAAGATTTTTATACTTACCTAATTGAATTGGTAACATCAAGTGCTACGATCACCTTAAATACCATCAGCAGTGCTTAGTTTTTTGTGTTAATCCACTAATTATTCAATGGGAACCAGGAGTCTGTGAATTTATTCAATCTGGGTTATCGATGCCTCCAGATAACCTATAAAGTTTTGAAGTTATTGAATTTGGGATTACGGCTGCAACTATTTGAATACAAAAGATAAAAACTTGTAACTTACCTGTAAGCTGAGAAATCGAGAATGATTTTGTGTGGAGTTTGAGAGGCCATTTGAACCAAAGAGAAGAATTTAGAGGAAGTTTTGGATTTCGAGTGAATGCAGTTCAATGGACAGCTGACTTAGAAGGTCAAAGGAGCGGAGCACGTGCGTTAGCAATATTTATAATTCGTTTGACCCCCCGTATCTACAAAACGGTCTTTTAGTTCGAGTATATACCGCTGGCGGTGGCGTCGCTTATGAATTTGGTACGCCCAATACAAAATCACTTCCGGTATGCAGACTGCCTATTGTCACCTCCGAAATGAAGGCAACATCGCCTTCGTTCTATGGTGTAATATTACATTAGAACAGGGGACTCGCAGATTGAAGAAATCATTAATTCTTCGAGTGGAGAGCAGCAAATTTGAAATGCTTAGTCGTTGACGGAACATTTTAAATCCGTTTTACGTTCGAGAAACCAATAAATTTAAATAATCCGATTAAAGTGGATGTATAAAAAATTAGTCCCTGACAACTGTGGCATAAATTCATTAAAATCGAAACAAAATTATATTTCGGCGAACTCTTTGAACACGTCGATTTTATTTCCTAAAAATACTTACCTTTACATTAAATTTAATTTCAAACCTTCAACTGTTTTTGAGTTATGACATCATCATCAATTTGTTTTTAAAATTTTAATATTTTTTTCGACTATATTTTAACCAGATATAGGCATATTTCAGATGTTATATTTAGCTACAACATGTTTCTACTTATGAATGAATAACGGAACGCTAATAACTACTGGTTTTCTTGTAATTGCTTATTTATTAAACTTCAACATCTACTTTCTACACTTGAACTTAAAAGAACTGGTTACTAATAAAAACACAAATTCATAAAGGTTCTTTTTATTGGGAATACTGTTGGCTAGCAAAACAATTCGTTGTTAAAGACTCTATTTAATTATAAATGTGGTATACCAGTAAAGATATAAAAAATAAAGATCAGGTATCCTCTGGAGGAAATTTATTTTCAACCATATTGCACACTTCACACAGAATCAAATTAATAAAATAGATTTTAAATTTTTTCTTAGAATCCCCAGTAGGCTATGGAAATAAAGCATATTTTTAACGATTTTTGGATATAAAATATGTACAGAGCATCTTCAAAAATGACATATTATCAATTTTGTCAAATAACTCGGAAACAAAAGAACACTTTTGAGTTCTGTCTGCACCATGGTAAGTATCACCAAAACAGAGCACATAAATATTACATTAGTTTTTTGCTTTTGGCGAATAGTTACCGAGATAAAAATAAGAATTTATCTTATCTAATATGTAATAATTTGATATTTGATTCTGTGCTTATCAGCTCCTTCTCAGTGGGGAGTTCAATAATGTCTTCAACTGGTAAAATAATAATTATTGATTCATTTGACTGATGAGATGAGGTTGTTTCAAAATTGAAAGTATTCGGTTTTTGTGTATAAGCATTAATGTCGAAGTCAAGGTCCCTATCATCATCATCAACAGTTTTCACTGATTCCGATATAATACTACTTGTACTACCCGTTTTTTCATTACTTTTTGAAGTTTTTCTGCAGCCAGCAGAAATCAAAGTCAATTCATCTTTTATTTCTTGGAGAAAATGGGTAATTAAACTTTGGGGTAAATTCTGTATAAATTTTATCTGAAAATATGGTGGATTTCTTTTGACTTCTCCTTGAAAACGGTCTTTACTATCGACTGTAAGCAAGTTAATATCATCAATTTCTATGGGAAAGTCATAAAAGTTATTACGATTAATTCATTCCTACAAATAAATACTTTTTCTTGCAATTTCCTAATAAAAAGTATTAATTTGTTTACTTAAATGCGTTTTCTGAGTACTAAATTCTTTCTGGGAAATTTCATCTGGCGGAAGACGTAGTTTGTGATGTACAATCCCCTGACTCTTCCACTTAATTCATTATAATTAGGCTGATATAACAGTTTGCTGCTTTTTAATTTTTTTCCTTTTTCTCATTACTACCCAAAACTATTTTTCCTGTTAGCTCTATACTTTTTTAATAAAGTAGTTGACTAAAAGAAATGCAATAATAGTATATTAAAGAACTAGTTTCATAAGGCCTTTTCTTAACGCACGAGTCCAAGTGTGAAAAACGAGACGCGAAGCGTCGAGTTTTTCAACGGACGAGTGCGACAAGTGGTCTTATGAAACGTGTTCTTTATACTATTTTTTCTATTGAGGAAGTTTAAGAGTATTTTAAATAAATTTATGTAGAAAATTTTACGTCAAATCGATTACTAGGTAGTTTTTATAAACACTTATGGCAGCACTGACAGGTGGCTGAAACTTTCAAATTCAAATCGAACTACCAACATCGTAAAAAAACAAACTAAAAACAGTACGATTATAGGCCTCCTTAACGTACTGTTTTTAAGCTAAAACAGTGCGCTTAGAACGGCTTTATAAGACCGAAATAGAAAAATATGATTTTTTACGTGATTTATAGGTAACAAACATTAAACTTAAGAGGATCCTAAAGCGACCTAACTACCAAAAATTAAAAGTTACTTTTTACATCGACAAACCATTATATTTGTTTCCCTGTTCGAAACGGGGCTCATGGGCGTCCAACTGAATACTGGAAAACGAACTGCAGCCAGTGTAAAAAAAATGCGTATAATATATGAAAAAGTAAATTACTAACAGAATCTGTTCTGATTGTAAGAAAATCAGATAAATTTTGAGATTGGGAGTGTGTGCATTATGTTCTTAAAAGGTGGTAGTTTGTAATAAGGTGATAAAAAATGTCACTAAATTAATTGCACTTTAGTAGCCCCTTTAATACAAAATAGAAATAAATATTTTTTTGAAAACTGAAGAATGCCGGCAGGAACTTTACCATATGAATCAGCACTGCATTAGATATCAATACTCTTTTATAGAGTATCTCGGCATGCATTGGTAGATTCTACCTTCGCGAACACAGGTAGTTCTTAAAAATTGAAACAAATGTTTCTTTCCTATTTTTCTGTATCATTAGCGTTACTCAAGTCTGAAAAACTGAAAAAAACTTGTGAAAAAGAAATTTAAAGTACAATATAAGGGTTATCACAGGTATTCTGACATAACAATATCGATTTCAACCCCTCCTTTTTATCATTTGCAGTTTGAGAAACCGTATAAATGGAAAAAATGATATCTTTCTTTTTTAAGTATTACTCTTAGAATTCCTATAAAATTGAACCTTTAAATAATCCGCCAAAAAAAAATATTTTTATGCACTATGGGGCCCTTATTTTGTACGATTTGTGCATGAATACCGCAATAAAACTTCCCCTGATCGGTAAATTGATAAAGGCGGCAGCGATTGAGCAGCCATAAGACACGTCTCATCTTTAACAACATAAATAGGTGATCAATCACTAATTTTTAACTATTAGTCGGGCAAATTGCTACAGAAATATTCATACTCAGTAACAAAATTATAAAAACTACGAATAAGTTCAAAGAAACTGATTCCGAAATTACATTGGCGTTCTTATACTATACTAAATATTCAACGTTTCGTATATTCGATATGTCGAGAGGCAGAACGTACCGGCCTCCGTAAAATGCGGCAACACTGCTGGAGGTAACTAAGGTGTATGCATAACATAATATATATATACAAGTGGAGGTGACTTTGTATCTCGTATATGAACTATATATACAAATTTGTTTTTTGAGAAATCGTTTCCCCTCTTTAGGAAACCGTATTCTAGACTTACCCCTCATCACAAATATGCCCTTATATAACACCCAGGATATCGGGGTAACCCGGAGGTCAGGTCGCCATATTCATGAGCCGGAGGTGACAGCTTAACAGCTATCAATATATATATATATATTGCCATGATTTTTATATTAAGAATAATGTAATTATCATTAACTAATTGTTAAATGTCTTTATCATGCTTTAAACTACATTAAAATACCTTCGGAAGGACTGTTATATATTAAAAAGGATATTTATTGGTACAA
>JABXWE010028568.1:0-25614 GCA_014611495.1 Limonius californicus
CCATTTTTGTATATTGCGAAAATTAAGAGCCTTTTGTTATACAATCAGCCTGGAGTGCCTCAGGCTATAAGTACACTGTATGATCTATACTTAAATACTAAGCTTAAGAATAATACCTATATGTCATGGAGGAGATAACCCATTAGATATCTCCTACTTCATAATTTACATGCACTGGTTTTAATTACAATATTAATTTGGAAATCTATGTAACAGGTCTGACGGTTTGTATCTTTTTAGTCGGCGGATTTCATTGCTTTCATTTAACAAATTGACAGCTAGTTCACCAATATGCATTTGCAATTTTGTCTTATATTTTTCACTGTATTTTGTTATTTCTTCACGCACTGTACCTATTTTTAGGTCTTTATGTAGCACTGTATTTGGAACCAGAATCATAAACGTTTAAAATTAATAAATTCACTCAAGCTATAAATAGTAAATTAATCTTACCTTAATTTCATTGGTAATGATGTAATCTGGCAAAGAAACAATTTGGCAATTAAAAAGTTTAAACACAAAGTTTACAAGAAGCGACTTGCACGTCGCGCATTTTTTGTGGCGAATTCGTTAATAATTTTGTCCATGTTGAGTGTGTAATATGTTCCTGCTCTATACCGATAACAGCTAAATCTGACAATCGTTCAGACATTGAATGTCTTAAATAATTTTTGATTATTTTTAATTTAGAAAAGGAACGCTCGGCGGAGGCAACACTAACTGGTAATGTTAAGAACAAAATAACCGCCCTACAAACATCAGGTACATTGGAAGCTGTGCACTCATTTTTAATAAGCAGAAAGTCAGCAAGGTCTCTTACGGTACTCATTTTGGAAATGTCATCTTTTAACACCTTTGCTACACTCAACATTTGAAAAGAAAAACGTTATTCATACTTTCAAACCTCAATCTCAGTTGATTTATTAATATATCCATGGTAGTTTTGAACACTTCCACCTCAAATAATTTTTCAGCATCAGTTAATCGTTCATCAGTAGCTAGTTCATCATAAAATCATTTTGCTTTTCTCTTTCTTTTTTCTTCAAACTTCGGACGTATACCCCAAGAATTTACTAGGACCACAGCCTTTTCCTTTAATTAAGGAAATGTTTCCCTCATGTCACTTATGGCTTTCAAAGTGGAATTTAACAACTAAGTGACGGCTTCTAGATCCATGCCAGATGTCTGTAAACATTTTGATGTTAAATTTAGATTTTCCAAAATGTCTGTCTCAAAAACTAGCATAACAATAAACTCGAATTTTTCCATCTTTTTCTTTATTGCAATAGCCTCTTCTCTTTCTTCTCGTTTTTTACTCAACAGTGATATATTGGACAAAACCTTCAAAACTAAAACAAAATTATATCTGATAGCAACAATGAATTCATATCGTGAAGACCATCTTGTACAACAAAGGCGTTTTAGAGTAATTAGAACATTTTCAGTATTCGCCGCTTTTAAGTCATTCCACCTTTTTCCACCTGTATCTGAAAAACGTGTATATTTTTTGACATAAATCACGCAAATATACAAAACAGCCATACGGCAGAGAAAAAGAGAGTCATGGAAGTCGTTCTGCGAAGGGATTCAATCCCTACCCGAAGCAGCAAGACTACACAAGTCCTTAGCACGGGACCCCCAATGCACAATGGAGCCGCTTAAACAGCCGTCGGGTGACTATACATCATCTGAGCAGGAAGCTTTAAGCTTGTTACTAGTGACCCACTTTCCTGGGGCATCAGCAACACCCAACATACAACAGAGTGGGAACGATATCACTCATATAACCCGTGGGGACTGGCATAAGGCCAACTCAATAGTCACACATGAAAAAGTGAAGTGGGCGATCAATTGTTTTGCTCCCTTCAAAGCAGCTAGGGACGATGGAATCTTTCCGGCACTTCTCAGTGAAGGGCTGGAGTCTCTCATCGATACTCTCTGCAAATTATACAGAGCTAGCTTGGCTCTAGGCTACATTCCAATGGCCTGGAGGGTATCCAAGATAGTATTCTTACCAAAACCGGCGCGCGTCTCCTACGCAGAGCCAAAAGCCTTCAGACCCATCAGCTTAACATCATTTCTATTGAAAGGATTAGAAAAGCTCGTAAACAACCCGCTGCATCCGAACCAACATGCATATCAACCAGAAAAATCTGTGGAAACAGCACTTCATGATCTAGTGTACAGGATTGAGAAGGCGCTGCTCCACAAAGAGATAGCCCTCGGAATCTTTTTAGACATAGAGGGGGCGTTTGACAATGCCTCCTACAACTCGATGTGCGCTGCGGCAACGGAGAGGGGGTTTGACAACACGATCATAAAGTGGATCAAAACCCTGCTCCAGTCGCGAACCATCAAGGTCACCATCCACGATGGAAGTAAGACAGCCTATGCTACCAGAGGGTACCCGCAGGGGGGAGTACTCTCTCCCCTGCTGTGGAACTTGGTAGTAAACAGCTTGATCACTGACCTAAACAATCAAGGTCTTTATACTCAAGGTTACGCGGATGATGTAGTAATCTTGGCCACTGGTAGATTCCACGGGACAGTCCTAGAGATTGCTAAACATGGGCTGAATACCGTAGAACGCTGGTGCAGAGAGCATTCGCTGACGGTCAACCCAACGAAGACCAAAGCAGTGCTCTTTACCAAAAGAAGGAACCTACAAGAAAGGGCACTTACCTTATATAACACTCCCCTAACCTGGAACTCCAAAGTAAAATATCTGGGCGTCATACTTGACCAGAGACTTACCTGGAGACACCATGTAGAGGAAAGAGCAAGGAAGGCAACTGCAACCTTTTGGATTTGCAGACGTGCCTTTGGCGCAACCTGGGGGTTCAAACCAAAGGTAGTACACTGGATGTACATAACCATGGTAAGACCCAATATCACGTATGCAGCGCTTATCTGGTGGAAAGGCGCAGATACACAAAGACTGGGAACAATCCTCAATCGAGTGCAGCGTTTGGCCTGTGTGGGCATTACGAGTGCACTAAGAACGACACCAACAGCTGCTCTCGAGGCGCTAATAGGGTTCCCAGCACTGCCAATGGCAGTGAAGTCGGAGGCACTCCTAGCGGCCTGGAGAGTAAAGCAATTAAACTTATGGAAGGATGTGGGCTATAACATGGGGCATTGCAGGATACTATCCAGTGCACCAGAGATCTGCTGCATGGGGGTAGACCGCATGGTACCAAGGTATACGTTCGACAGAAACTTCGAAATCAACATTCCCACAAAAGAGGAATGGGCAGAAAATTCCCAGGATCTACTGGCCAATACGGGACTAATCGGGTTTACAGATGGATCCAAAATGGCAGGCGGAACTGGAGCAGGCATATTTGGACAGTCCCCAAGAGTAGAACTATCTACACCATTGGGGACTCATACGTCAGTGTTTCAGGCGGAAGTAGTAGCTATCTCCGAATGCGCTGATGAATGTACTTGTAGGGCATACCAAAATTTTCCCATCACGATATACTCAGACAGCCAAGCGGCTCTTAAATCGCTCAGCAATCCTAAGAAAACCTCGCGGTTGGTATTAGAATGCTGGAAAAAACTACAGGCGATGGTGCAGCGTAACGTCAGATTGACGCTGTGTTGGATACCGGGACACAGTGGGTTTGAGGGTAACGAACACGCTGATTGGCTGGCCCGGATGGGCTCCTTGGAGCACCTCTGGCGACCCGAACCAGCAGTGGACGTACCTCAAAGCTCGATTAAGGCCACTATACAGGACAGACTGAGAAATCAGCATGTCCAAAGGTGGAAACAACAACCGTTTAGGCAAGCGAGACTTCTCATAGAAGGACCAGCCCAAAAGCAAACAGACTTCCTACTAAATCTGGGGAGGAAAGACATCAAGGCCGTAGTAGGCCTCTTAACAGGCCATGGCCATCTGAACAAACACCTAACCACATTGGGAATCAGAAACGATGCCCTCTGTCGGAAGTGTAAAACAGAAGAAAAAACCTCCATTCATGTACTCTGTCGGTGTGCACCACTCTCAGATTCAGGGTCTTTGGGGTCTGGTTTCCAGAACCTGAGGACATTCGAAGAGCCCCACTGAGACAGATCCTGGCCTTCATCAAAAGATCGGATCTGCTCTAATGAGGGACGCAGCAGACAGGATGCACAATGGATCAAAAGGTCTGAGTACTGCACATCTGGGCCCTGTCAATTTAGAAATAGAAATAGAATAGAAGCACATCCGGACTTCCGCCTACCATCCGGCAGCCAACGGTTTGGTTGAAAGCTTTAACCGCCAGCTAAAAGCAGCAATTAAATGCCATAGCAACACAGAGTGGATCGAAACGTTGCCAACAGTACTTCTTGGAATTCGTGTCGCAATTAAAGAAGACCTGGATGCCACAGCAGCAGAAATGGTTCATGGAGAGAATATTCGGATTCCAAGAGAATTTTGCACACTAACAACGGCAGAAAACGTTCCAGATTTCATCACCAGGTTACGCAACCATTTCAGCTCAGTCAGACCCACGCCCAAATAGCACCAGGATACGCGTAAAACGTTCATCTTCAAAGATTTAGCCACGTGTTTGCATGTTTTTGTTCGTCACGACGCTGTTCGTAAGCCATTGCAATCACCATATGACGTTCCCTACAAGCTCAACATCAGAGGCAAAGAAATCATTGTGTCTATCGACAGATTAAAACCAGCGTTTATTGCCACTGACGACTCAGCCTCCTCACCTGGGACACCTTCATCAAGAACGACGCCAACAACACCATCAACATCCGCCTCAACTGGTAGCCCTCTGGAAATCCAAACACTTCCACAACCTACAACCACCAGGTCCGGATGTTGTATATACTTCCCGGACTACTTCCGGACCGGAACCTAATATTCTCGTCACTAGCAAAGGGGTGATGTGGCTACGCGTGTGAAAAACGCACGTTAAACTTTCCCAGATCGTCGGCAAAAGTTTAGCACCGGATAAGGAACAATATAATTCATGGAAGGGCGTCGGCACTTAGCCGGGGAAGTATAGCAATATTATATTCCATAAGAGCCCGTACTCTACACTTAACCTGAAATTCATCACAGGTCATTTGCTTGCCCCCACTTCCTCGCCGCCATTTGGTCGCCGTCAATTTGCCCGACAGCTAACTTGCTCGGCGTGCTGTAAGTGTAACTACATCAATGTCAAAATCACATTTTTCTTGTTAGGCACATTTGTTTGTGAAATTATTCAACGTATTTTTTGGGCCATAGTTAAAAACTTTACTTTTGCAAATACGATAGGTAAAACGAGACACTGACTTTTCTAAAAATTAGATTTTGAATTTTTAAGGCAGTATTGATTTATACATCAGAAATCCAAAAAATATTTATCTATGTGTACGTTAGTGTGTAGTTGTGGATATCGTGAAAACGACAGGTCCTATTTGAAAACCTAGAGGCTTATTAAAAATTTATCAAGTTCAATAACCTTCTTAGATCGTTGCATAACCAGATAAAAAACGGTGTGACTTATGTTATTAAAATTAAGAAAATTAAAGAAGATATATCACATAAAATCAGACACACTTCTTGTTAAATTTATTAAAAACAAATAATAGTCTATTTAAATGGAATTACAATAACAAGCAACTATGTTTTGAATATGAATACTTCTAAGAAAATTGAAAGATTTTGATAATTACGAACAGCATATCCTAAATGCTCACAGATAATATTTTACTGAAAACATACATTTCTTATCGAGAATCTGTTGGGGAGCAATCGGCGTGGCGAGCAAATGTTTATCGAGCACAGAGGCCCGCGAGTAAACAACAGGCTAGCAGAAGGGGCGAGTAAATGGACGCGAGCAACTGAGCGGATACCATCTAATAGATTCGGTAGAAATGGTAACTAGAAACAATGCAACATTAATAGTATCGTAATTTATACCTAATGAACTTACAAAAACTATCATATAAAAAGGGGTTGGTACGAAAAGGGTACAAGTGTTTTTTTTTACATTTGGTATAAGTACATAAATATAAAGCTAAAGCTGCATTACTTTAGTGCAAAAACTGTACAAGTGCATTTTGAGCTTAGTAGTGTTATAAGTGAACAAACAGTATAACTTACTAAGGTAAAAGTTGATAATGTTTTGTGCAAAAACATTAGAAAATCACTTGTATCTGTTTTGTACGAACATCAAGTAGTTATAAAGTTGGTTATCCGTCATTGTAACGAAATATATATGTATATATGTTAATATAGGTGTATAGATGTGGTGGTAGCTCAGTTGGTAGAGCGCTCGCTTTCTGAATAAAACGTTGATTCTGGCTGGGTTCGAAACCTAAGCAGAACTATGCAGATTTATAAAAATCTTGTCTGCAATCCACCACACACTTGCTTGCAACCGTAGGACATTAATGCTAAAAACCTACTCTGGAATTTCTGTTTTTCGGATTCGACGTTAAACTGTAGGTCCCCCGTGGTTCTATCTTAGCGTTGAGGAGAAACACGTGACAGAGAAGAGGCCGATACCCAGCAGTGGGACGGAAAGGCCGTTGATGATGTTAATATTATTTTAATTTTAATAGTTAAACCAGCTTTGCGGGTGATAGGAAGGGTCCTTCCTTCGTACCGCTACATTAAAGGGCGGAAGGAAAGGCAAGGAAGGAGCAAAAGAATGTGTTGGAAAGCGAAAGGAGAGGAGAGGGAAAAAGGAGATGGGGAACGGGAAGACCACGGGAAGACAACAGTAAGAAGAAATGGGGAAAGGGAAGAAAAAGGGGCGAAGCAATAAAAATAAATGGCAAAGTAGTTAAAGGGGGATATAGGAACGAGGGAATGGAACCATATGGGAGTGACAGAAGGGGGAGAGGAATAGAGCAATAGCGATAAAAGAACATTGAGGGAAGAAATAAAAAAGGGGTTAAGAACGAGAAAGAAATTAGAAAAGAAAAAATTTTTTTGGAGAAAGGAAAGTGGGGCAATAGAAACTCGAGTGAAGGGAAGAAAGGAGGAGCAATTGTATTTTATAAGAGCGAGTGCCGGTAGGAACAACAAGTGCAAACGTTTTTCTGCTCTTTGAAGATGGCAGGTTACTATGGTAGTCACGCGACACTCTCTTTCCGATTGTGCAAATGCCATCGCGCTATAAAATATTAAATTGTACCGAAAATACGGGCAAAACCTCGCCCAGCTGCGGCTGAGCAATCGAGTTTTTGCTTTTCGACTACGGCGTTCGAAGACGATGTGCCTTTAGGGCAAAGACAAATCCTGTATTTTATGCACGACGATGCTTCTCCTAACTTTGCCAGAGAAGTTAGGCAACATTTAAATAATGGTTTTGGGCAACGTTGGGGGAAACAAGGAGGACTTAACTCTTGGCCTCCAAGATTATCAGATCTCAATCCCCTAGGGTTTCACTTATGAAATCATCTGAAAAGAATGGTTTATTCGGTTCCAATTGCTAACCAACCACAACTTCGAGAAAAAATTGTAGAATTAATAGGTGATTGGATAAGAAATATTCCAGGAATATCGAAAAAGTCCGTAATTCGGGGAGACGCCGGGCAGTAATGTTTTTAGAAATGAATGAAAAAAACCTCAAAGTCAACCTTCCTTGTTTAGAATTAATAATGTTTTAAACAATTTTTACAATACATGTGTCTGCAAATTAAGAGAAGTATTTTTTTTTACCTAAATGTATTCAGTTCTTCCAATAATTCGAACAAAATAAATATAAATTTTTTTGAAATCTCCTTCCTCCCCTGTGAAAACTACCCTTACGAGTCGTGAATGATATTATTCTACCACCATTACAATGCTGTTCCATATTTTAACAGAAATACCCTTTTACTGCCGTATTTATTAAATAACAATAAAATTATTTCGATAAAATTTAGTTTTCCTTTTAGTTCCTAAATAAATCCGCACAGTAATGCTTAGGTTTCGAACCCAAGCCAGAATCGACGTGTTACTCAGAAATTTTGTCTGCAACCCACCACACACAATTTCCCAAACCGACTTGCAACCGTGGAATCTTAATGCTAAAAACCTTCTCTGGAATTCCTGTCATTCGGATTCGACGTTAAACTGTAGGTCCCCCGTGTTTCTGCCTTAGCGCTGAGGAGAAACACGTGCCAGAGAAGAGGCCGATGCCTAGCAGTGGGACACAAAGGCTGGCAATGATGAATGAGTGCCTAAAGCAAATGACTAAACCAAGTAGCTAAATTTAGTTGCTTGCGTTGTCTAAACAGCTTTGTTTAGCACCAGAGCAAGAACAAAGCAAGATAATTCAGCAGATAGGATTAGAATACACTTTTTAATTGATGAAAGCACTGCCCCAGTTGCTGGCAATTAAACAATCCAACTAAATTGTGTGTAGACGCTCTCTAAGCAACATTCTACTCAATTTTAGTTACTTGATTTAGTGACTTGCTTTAGCTGCTAAACATGTGTAAACTGTAAATTCGGCTTAAGATTTAACATAAGTGTCAAAGTTTCATTAAACTGACATTTTCGGAGTAGCTGGAATGAAACGGAAACCCTGTATAACAATAACCGTAAATATAAAAGTCACAGTTTTAAGATAAATATCGTAATCGGAAAATACATATTCAATAATATTCTTAGACGCCAGAGATATTTATATATTTTCAAGAAGTAATCAAACATTCCTTTTATTTCAGTACAATTCATTAATGCAAGAGATTTTCCAAAAATTGTATTTTTTACAAACTCTCGAAATAAACACTTCTACGGATTCCACAAACATTCCATTTCCAAAATATTATACTAACGTCATCGTATCATTAATATTCAAACATATTTTGTTTATTAGAAGCATATCTTAATGGATAACTGGAAATTCCATTACAAGTTGATTATTTATCATCAATTTATATTTCGTGTAATGGTTCTTATTATCAGCAGTGTTTGCAAAGAGAATATAAGTTAACAGCACATTCAGACATTGGTTCAGTGTCAAAACATTACTTGCTTGCTGAAATTATTTAATATTTGTGAAAAGTGTTCTACAAAGCTTGGTATGTTACTTCATGTTATAATATTGTTTTAAGTATAATGAAATTGGCATTCAATAATATTAAATCAGCTTATTTTAACAAAATAAATCTTAACCATGACACATTTAAGAGAGAAATATAAAATAATTAATAATCACAAAAACTATTGAAACTATTATTAATTAAAATATAATATTTGAAAATAATATTATTTTACGGTTTCTGTTTTCTTATTATTCTAATGAATCATAAACCTAAAGTCTTAAATGTGTTTGTTATTTAAAGATTAAGATGTAATCTTACTTTTGTGACCGGGTCAAGTTATGTGATGTATTAAAATATTTCCAAACAGTATACAAATTGAAAAAACTTTTAATAATTACCGCCCCTGTAATAAGGTTCCCGATGTTTGTAGAAAATGAATCGTATAAAATTAACAATTGCTGTGATTGTTCTAACAACATGCGTCGCCCAAAATTTTGGAGCACCGGCCGATTCGATGAGTTCGTTAGTTGTATCTTCATCGGGAATATCCAGAACTAAACGATCGGACAAGGAGGTAGTTATTTGTCTAAAAAAGCAGCTGTGGATGAAGATTAATATCTATGTTTTTATTTTTAAAGGGAGTTGTACCAGAGGTTGCTTCCACCGTTCCACAAATATACCAAATGCATGTAAAATCAGATATAAGCAATCGGTTTGCCCGTACTACAGTAACAAGTAAAGTAAAAAATTTGGCACAAAAGGCCCAAGAAGCTACATTTTCTGTGGTGTTACCGGAAACTGCGTTTATTTCTGGTTTCGTTATGGAAGTAGATGGCAAAAATTATACTGCTTATGTGAAGGAGAAAGAGGAAGCCAAGAAAACCTACGACCAGGTAATTATTTTATTTATGTTTTCCAATCCTCTTCGAATTAAAAAAAAATAGAACTACAACAAGGTCTTACTACTAAAAACCACACAAATGTGTACACAGGGAAATATTGAAAAGCGTTTATGACTGCCAGACAAGTAATTTGGTAATATCTGAATACTTTAATTATAGCGTTTGAAATTTATTATATTTCCGTAATAGAGGAAGAGCTTATTTTAAACATATATGAAATGCTGTCATTTCAGAGCAACCGATCATTATGCAAATTGAAATAATAAGGAAACGGCAACTCCAAAAAAACAAATATTTCGAATAACTCTTAAAATTATTAAAACTTTTTATAATTAAAATGTTTCGGACATTTTTTATACACTATGCTCATTTTATTCCGTAACTATGTAACTAATCGAGGTAGGCAACTCACATTCCATTTCATAACTAACTCTGCAATTAACTTTCAAATTTTGAAAAAACTAAAAAAATGAATATATAAGAAAATCCTTTTTACAAAGAACAAATTCTAAATTTGGTATTGTATATACGACCATACAATAATAAAAAATAACAAATTCTAAAAAGAAGGACACGGTTTTTATATTATTAGGCTGTTGTAAAATACAACTGCGGCAGGTCTCTAAACTAGAATTATAGTAAAGCTCCCTCTTACAATGCAGTTAGAAGCCAACTATTATTCTAATCCATAAATTTCTAACTTGATGATACAGTTTTTCAAGAAAACATCTTCTGCTACGAAAAACTATCTCCAAAGCAAAACAATCAAATCAGTTTTAATATTTTTTCAGGCTGTTGCTAGTGGACAAGGAGCAGCTCACGTAGCAGTTAGCGCTCGCGATTCGAACCGTTTTACCGTATCAGTTAATGTAGAACCGGAAACTAAAGCTGCATTTTATTTGAGCTACGAAGAACTTCTGAAAAGAGACAACAGTCATTATGAGTTGGTTATGAATTTGCATCCAGGGCAACCCGTTAAAGATCTGAGTGTTGAGGTATGAATGTTTATTTTCAAAAAAGGTGTGAAGTAATTTAATTCTAATTTGCTGGTTCGTAGGTGGTTATAAAAGAAAGCAGGAAGATAATTGATCTGAAAGCGCCTCCTATGCGTTCTGGCAACGAAATAGGAAGCAACAACCCGGAACTGGATCCTAGAGCGGATTTAGACATTATTAATGATACATCAGCTGTAGTTAGATTTACTCCGAACTTGGAAAGACAGAAGCAGTTGGCACATCTTTTAGGTACAAATGAGGAAAATGGTTTAGCTGGGCAATTCGTAGTACAATATGAGGTCGAAAGAGATCCTAAAGGAGGGGAAGTTTTAATACAAGACGGTTACTTTGTCCACTTCTTTGCACCATCAGAATTAACTCCTCTCCCGAAACACGTAGTGTTTGTGTTGGATACGAGTAGCAGCATGTACGGCACAAGAATTGGACAACTTAAGGAAGCTATGCACAAAATACTCGAACAACTGCACGATAACGATTTATTCAGCTTAGTTGAGTTCAATTCCAACGTAAAAGTATGGGATTTAAATAATGCTGATTCCAGTGTTTGGTTTCCAAATAAGAATTATAATTATTACGGTTGGAGTGGCGAAGGTCTTGAAACAGACTTTTCAGTATGTAATTCAAATTACTTCTAGATGCCCTTAATAAAAAAAATCATTATTACAGAACTATACATTCCCCAACGCATATTTGGTAAATGCTGATAATATTCAAAAAGCCAAAGATACCGTTTCTAAATTTATAGCAAGTGGGGGAACAGACATATACACCGCTTTGAAAGTTGGATTACATCTTGTAGAAACAGGGAAAGAAGAAAACAGCGATACCACTCACCATCAACCACTAATAATATTTTTAACTGACGGAGAGCCAACTATTCGTGTACGATCTACCGAACAAATTATAAATACGGTAAATATGCTCATACATGTAGATGTAGAAGAAATACATTTTTTATTATTATTTTAGATCAGCGAATACAATTCTGAAATAAGGAAAGCTCCAATTTTTGCACTTTCTTTTGGAAGTGGCGCAGATAAAAACTTCTTACAAAAGTTATCTTTACGTAATTCTGGATTTTCTAAACACATATATGAGGCCTCTGATGCATCTTTACAATTACAAGACTTCTATCGGCAGATATCGTCGCCACTTTTAGCAAACGTTACTTTTAAATACGAGCCTTCCGTAACTAGTCTTACAAAAACCGATTTTCCTATTTACTTTGGAGGTTCAGAAATCGCAGTTTGCGGTTGGAGTCCCAACCGTAAGTTACCTATGCTTACACGTGTCTCACCGCGGCAATAAAATAACCTATTTCGTTGCAGCGGAAATAATGTCAAATGTTTACCCAGAGGTTGACGGTTGGAATGGTCATAGACGAATCTCTTTGCGACCTACCATACAACAGTCGGCAGTTTCAAATATAGAACGTCTCTGGGCTTATTTGACAGTCAAACAACTTTTGGAAGAGAAAGAAACCTCAGATACGAAAAAGGAAGATTTAAAACAGAAAGCTCTTGATTTAGCTTTGAAATATTCGTTTGTTACACCTGTGAGCTCATTAGTTGTTGTTAAACCCAACGCCACTGACGCTGTTGATACTGAAGCTGCTGAAAAACGTGAGTAACAGTGATTTTGTGATTTTATGCGTAAACTAGGAGCACGTAATATACTCTAACCAAGATACAGCGAACTAACTACCTTTAAATACCATATACATACTTACTTCACCTAGACAAACACTTTATAAACTTTTTTTTTAATAACTTTTATTATCTTACAATCTGTCTAGTTAGACAATAAGTAATTGCCATGACTGCTTAATGTAATGACATGTGAAAATGTTTCCAGTGAAACACCTTCTTTACTAAAACTAACATAACTACATGCTTATTGGTTGAGACTAACAATGATAAATTGCAAACACGACACTAGTCAAATCTGTTCATTAAGTCTGAGGGCTTGAAACGCTTTAATCTTCGTCTGACACCCATATCCACTAATAGTTGTGTGGCTAGAATATTAAAATGGTTTGTTAAACTGGCACGATATTTTACACTCACACTTTTGATTTGTTCTTGGATGGTAGGAATTTGGAGGTCTCTATGTATGACATAGTGTGGCACATAATATGGAGCACCGGCTATAATTCTTAACACCTTGTCCTGGAACCTTTGCAGAATTTCGAGGTTTGAGTTCGCTGCAGATCCCCAGAGTTGGAGCCCATAAGTCCAAACCGGCTTGAGTATCGACTTATAAATTATGATTTTGTTTCCCATTGAAAGATCGGATTTCCTTCCCATCAACCAGTACAATTTGTTAAGCTTCAACCCTAGTTGCTTCCTCTTACTAAAGATGTGCTTTCTTCATGTTAATCTTTTGTCTAGATGTATACCGAGATATTTCACATCATCGGTCTGCGGTATTGGTTGTCCGTTTAAAGTAACTGGCGGGCATGTCTCTTTTCTCAGGGTAAATGTGATATGGTTTGATTTGGCCTCGTTTACCTTTATCCTCCACTTCCTGAGCCAATCATGGATTTTGTTTAGGTTAATTTGTAGGTTTCCAGATGCTGCAGCGGGGTAGACATGTGAAGCAAGTATTGCGGTATCATCCGCAAATGTGGCCGTTGTCGTAAGTCTTGTAATAGGAAGGTCAGCCGTAAATATTAGATATAGTACGGGACCCAGAACGCTACCCTGTGGGACTCCTGATTTTATAGGATGTAGATTTGTATACTCTTCTTGATGTTTTACCAGGAAGTAACGATTAGAGAGGTATGCCTTGAGGATCTGGTAGAAGTTGTGAGGCAAGTGTTTTTTTAGTTTAAAGAGTAAGCCGTCGTGCCAGACCTTGTCGAACGCTTGGCTCACATATAAGAAGACGGCCGAACAATATCTTTTCCCTTCCAGGTCGTTATTAATTTTCTTTGCAATTCTGTGGACCTGTTTGATTGTGGTATGTAGGTGCTGAATCCGAACTGATGGTTGGGGATTAAATTTGCTTCTTCCAATATTGGCTTCAGGCGCTTTAGGAATAATTTATCGAATACCTTCGACAAAGCTGGTAGCAGGCTAATGGGCCTATATGATGATGGCAAGTGTGCGTCTTTTCCTGGCTTTGGGACCATTATGATCTGGCTACTTTCCATTGGTTTGGGAAATAGCCCAGTCTGAGGATGGCATTAAACATCTGTGTAATAGCTTCTAGGCATTTTTTGATGTTTCTTGTAGAACTTTCTCGGTTACCAAGTCAAACCCAGGAGCTTTTCTGCTGTTGATCTCTTTAGTGATGACTGATCTTACCTCACTCGCTCTAAATTTTTTGATAGGAAGTGAGAGTTGGAAGAGTGCATCAAGATAGTTGTGGATTTCTCCATCTTCTTCTGGAGTGGAGGTTAGTGGGAAGGGTTGGAATACGTTCTTAAGGTGATTTGCAAAAACATCAGCTTTTTCTTTGTCGTTCCTCGTCCATCTGTTATTTTCATCTCTTATAGGTGGCACTGTCGGTAGTGGTCTATTTAACTTTTTTACACAAGTGAATAATCGCTGGCCTCTGTAGGCGCCAGGTTCTCCAAATATTGTTGGATTCCTTGGTTTTTTAGATTAAGGAGCAGCTGTTTTAATTCTCTAGTAGCCTTGTTGAATTTCCTTTTGTGTTCTTCTGATTTTGTAGTTTTCCACAACTTTCTGCTTTTACGCTTTTCGGCTATTTTTTGCTTAACTATTATTGGGGGTTCTTCCTTTATTTTTGAGTTGGTCGAATCAACGGTGGCTTGCCATGCAGCGTTCTGGATAGCCTTTGTTAGATTATCAACAGCTCTGTTCAGTTCCTGCTTCGTTTTAAGCGATACGTTTGTTACAATTATATCATCTAGTGTAGCTTTAAATTGCTTCCAGTCTGTTTTTTTGGAGTAGACTGTAGGTTATTTTGAATTCTCTAGGATTTACGAATATATAGTAATTATTACAGGTGTATGATCTGAAGATAAATCCAAACTATATAGAAGAACTAAATAGAAGTTTTATCCAAAGAAAATACGAAACATGTTACTTAAGCTTTCACAAAGAACAACGTTTAACACAATCACCTCCGCTGTCAGTTTGTTACTGTGACTACTGCTTTATATATGCTTGTCTAATAAATCATATTTTTAAATTTCCCATAACCGTAATTAATAATATTGATATGTAACTAAGTATCGATGTATGCACAGTATAACAAAAGTTTATAGAATGGATATAATTGTTATTTTTATTTAAAAAAAAAATTAAATTAAGGGTTTCTACTTTTTACCTATTGCCACTTAATTTCGAGATATTTTGCCGAATGATAAATTGGTTGATGAAATGATTAGTACTTATGGGGCAAATTTTTGAAATATATGGCAATAAACTCTTGTAGAATATTTGATTGTCTTGTCTTGTAAGATTCGAATCTGTTTTAATATTTTAGAGGCGTTAAAAAAACCATTTAATTTTTATTTCCTTCTAGGCCCTACACAAGTAACATATAGGAGTTATAGTGGCATGAATGGACAATCTGGAGGTAAGGAACAATTTGATTCTGCATTACAAATTCAATCTCACCATTATTGTGTTATAGTTCCGTATAGTACAAGCAGCAGTAGTGATCGGTTTGTCCAGACATCATACGACAGTTCTTACATCGATACTCGCAATATTGGTAAGAAAATTAAATACTTAAATATATAACTATAACAGATTAGGCCAACTAAAATGAACCCCCCCAGAAGTGGTTAAAGAAACCCAACAAACATGTATCACAGCAACAAAGATGGTTGAATTTCTTTTAGTCTAGAAATTAATATTTCTGTCAAGTTGATGTCTTACTGTAGTATTTAACAATTTTTATCTACTTTGATTTAATAATAGGTCCATTAAGATACCGAAAACAGTTTAATAATGGAGGCTATTATTAAACTGTTTTTGGTAATAAAATCCTCTATTATTAAACTGTTTTTGGTAACTTTTTGGTTTTTAAGATTGGTGACATTTGCTTTCACTTTGGTCATAACTCTATCAGAAATTTTGAATTTCTACATAACAAGTATCTCAAAGTAGATAAAATAGTATATTATACTCGTTTCATAACGGGCATTGTAGCACTTGTTCCATTGGAGCACTCCTCGCTACGCTCGTCGTGCCCCAAACCCACGCGTGCTACAATAAGCCCCTTATGAAACTCGTATAATAATATACTATAATAATATTAATTACTCCCTTACTATTTAATAAGAAACTGATGAAACCGTAGTAACTTAAACAAGTGAAAAACAAAAATATATAAATAGCATAGTTTTATTTAATTCGGTAAATGTTCATAATTATATCCATCCACTTCCACACATTTTCTAATTCGTTTTAAAAACGATCTTTGGATTCGAGAAAGCGTGTCAGGTGTAATTGATGTACACTTATAGATTATTGTACTATATACATAAATCACTTTCGTTTATTACCGATTATTATACGATGTCTTTAATCGTGTAACAGAAAAAAAGTGCAGTAATATCGCAACTTCTTGGCGGTCTTGATGGCACATCTTCTCTTCCAATCCAAATTTCTCCAAATATTATTCAAGTAATTCCTTACACTCTAACTGTAGTGAGCAGCACAGCCATCATGTTGTTACCAAAGTTATTGTCATACATTAAGTTCTACATCTTTCAACTACCCAGGTAAAATTTTTGGTAGGAAATCTAGCTAACGTTGTCCAGTAAAATTTTAATGGAAAAAATGTAGTTCAATAATACGGTTACCTACTTTTTCGCATTACTTCATGGGGGTGCGGGTGTCCCTTACATACTAGACATTCATGCAACATGCACCCTAAGTGAAATACGGTCGTTGCCTCAGCCACTGTGCCCTGGACTGACAACGCGTATCCGCACTGCCCCACCAAAAAAAAAACCCTTTATCTGGTGCGGCTTCCCTTGTCGACATTAGTGCGAGTTATGTCTATTCACTTTACCATTGTTTGAGTATTTTGCGTCATCGTTAAACATACACAATTTAAAAACGATGGATCCACAAAATACTGATTTCGAAAGAAATTACAAAACTGCAATCTTCCCTGCGGGTCATTTTCATGCAGTTCGTGCACCAAAGTACAATGATAGAGATGAAATACATTTGCTTTTGGAATTCTTCTAACTGCAGTTCTACCAATACCCACATTTTGTACTTAGATCTCCTTGGCTTACATGGGGATTGTTAGTAACTGCCTCTAATACTACTAGTTCGTTTTCCATGTTCATAATCGTTCTGGGCCTACATCTTCTGGAATGAACTAAATTACTCTCGTTCTTAAAGAAATTTCAAGGCGTCTAAATATTAATTTCAGATAATGGTGTACTAGTTGGATAGAGCCTGATATTTAAATACCGACTGCAGCTGCATTTCCACGACAATTAGCAAAAATATGCAACAAATCTGATACATCGTTGTTTGAAAACATCTTACTTAAAATTCAATTGCATTGACAGCTCAGTTTGGTATTGTCATAACCAGGCAACATCGAGATCAGTTCAATTAAATTAAAGAAAAACAAATTTTTGTTTGCCATGCTATATGTATGTTGGGTTGTGTCGAACTACTTCTAATGAGTAAAACTTAGCTGGCTCGCCCTGTGTGGGTCAAATAATGCATAACATTAAATTTGCAGTAAGTGCATCTGATTTCTCAAGCTACGATCAACTTGGAGCAGTACCTCTGTCTAGCACTCGCCGTTATCAAAATGTACATCAAGTAGTACCTGAAAATAGAATACATCCTTCACCCCCGACTACAACTAGAACTCCAGATTTGTTAAATGAACTTCCGTGGTTGTCCAGTATTTTAAATGAAAATGGAACCTTAACTTTACCAACAGGTTAGTAAAAGTGTAGGTGCACATTAAAAAGGTATAATTTATTGGAAACAATCACTCGTCGCGTTTGTCTACACGCCAAGGTTTAGACTATCTTCCATTCTGACTTCATAAGCTTCATAGGGATCGTCATCGTCGTCGTGGAATTATTGCTAAATTATTTATATTATTAGTTAACTGTTACATCTAAACCTATTTTAAATTTACAACTTTTTACAAGTTTACTATAACATGTTGTAGGAACCTATAAGCTGGGATTAAATGATAGAATAACAGATATTGTAGCCTGTCCGAAAACTCCACTAAACGACGCTGGGTACTGCACTTTACTACATTCTTGCCCACAAGTCCATTCGTTACTTACATCTGTGGATGCTTTTGTCAATCACTTCTGTGATCTGAGAAATGAGTAAGTACTTTTGCTAAAATACAATATTGCAGTTTAATTGCACACAAAACCTGCTAAAAGAGAGAATTTAAGGCAAAACAATATATCTATACACTGATTTCTCTGAAAAAAATTTCCTATTGCTACAGTTACACCGGTTCAGGTCAAATTCGATAATACTTTTTTGAAATTAAGTCTACTTTTGTTTTTTCAACAACTTTTATTTTAGATATGCTGGTATCTGCTGCCCCAGTCACCCATGAAGGATACAGATCTCCCGCCAAAAGTTCTAAATGATTTTAGAAAGTTTCGAAAGTATGACGTTCTACTATGATTAATATGATTTCCTTAAATATGCAGGTTTTAATATACATATATATAATTAGTTTAACAAACTAATAAAGTGTTTTACTCCAATTTTATTTGATTATTGAATTTTATCAATTTTGCAACATCAATAAACCATCAAAACAAAAAGGCATAGATGCATGGTAATTTCCGGAAAGGTGGAAGCGCGTAAGCAGCCGAGTTACCGCAAAGTACTGGGCAGGTAAGGCTAAGAATACCATAAGTTGCAGCCGAATTACCTCGAAGCGCAATCCACAAGTGGCAGAAACACCGGTAAACAGCCGAGTTACCTTACAGCGCTGATCAGGTGAAGAGTTAAGACTCTGTAACAGGACAATGCTTCTTGACGATCAGTTGAAGAATAATTTCATAACAATTTACATCTACTTTTATAGGCCAAAAGCGGATGTTTTGTAGGTGTACACATGCTGCATATGTCAATTTTAGAACTAAAATGATTTTATGGCCATAACAATTCTTCGTTTAAACTAATGACAGTTTTAACCGATTTGTTCATGACCGGAATAAACATATAACTTTCCTAATTTTAGTATTAACATCCCAGCCACTCATTTATCTCAGTAACAGACTGCGTTTCTGAAGGTGGTCCATATTTTTTAGTACTTGAGATCAAACTAATGCCAAAATTAGGTACCAGGTTTACAAACTAACTATAATAAATAACTAAACACCGCCCGTTAGGGCCACGAAATCGGTTATGTGTATCCACCAAGACCAAATTCTCGGGAACTAAGGATCTTACACAGTGGCGTAGCCACGTGGGGGGGGGGGGATATGGGGGATGTATCCCTCCCCAAGGGCTAAAATCTTAAAAAATAAGCAGACAAAATTAGAAATCTTAGAATGTTTTAGAATCAATAAATTTACATTATTTACTATTGCTTGTCGAAATCTAAATTTCTCAAATTTGGCCATATGTTTGTTTCCTTTTAAAAGCTTGCCATATAAACTCCCCCACATGTTTTCTAACAAAATATAAAAAACCACATGGATCTGTATTTTCTACAAAAATAAATACTGACATAAGTATAACATCAACCATCCACGGATTCGTTTGAAGAATTGATAACCCATTTTCTCCCAGAAGTTTCCAAAAGCTGCATATTTGCTGAAGTAAAACTCTGGTCGAAATGTTAAGCAGGTTTCCAGTTAAAGAACAACGAACCGTAGACCTACGAGATATGTGCAGTAAAATTGCATATCCAAACATTCATAGACTGCTAAAAATGTTCTGCACAGTTTCAACAGCCACACCAGAACGAAAGTTCGCGACATTAAATTGAATCAAAACACATCTAATCATACTATTTGATTTCTCCGTTTTAGAATCGACTTAACGGTTTAGCAATGTTGACGATACACCTGGAAATACTAAGGTAAGTGCGGGTAATAAAGCCCAGCAGATATTAAGGCCCAACCGCCATTTTTCCGCTATTATTCAAGTTGCAATACTGTTGCTGCCATCTAATGACGGTACTGCAAGAGAAATGAGCTTCAAAGCGCTGCCGCGTCAATGGAATGTTATTTATCGATCGAAAATGTCAAAAGTGTTTTCACACCACGTTTCGTTGTTCTAATTATAAGGATTGCGTTGTTTTTCGGGATTTGTTACGGGAATACTTTACACCCAATTGTTGTGCACTTTCAGGTATGCATTAATATATATGTTGGCAATGTTCTTCTAGAAAATTGACGATTTTGCATAACGCATGTTTGAAATATAACCTTAAAAGTGAGATAGTAACAAAACAGATAATAAGGCCCACCAAAACATTGAGTGGGCTTTATTTCTTGTCGTTGTTTAATTACATTTCTAAGATGATTCTTTTCATTTTTAAGGTAATATGGGTAAAACATGTCGTGGTATCCGTGCTAAGTGGAGTAAAGAAGATATGCAAGAGGCATTAAGGCTGATTGGAGAAGGCTTGTCGCAGCAGTACGTTGCACAACATTGCGGCATTCCTCGTCATACGTTGAGAAGTCATGTAAAATCTCGAACATCTTCAAGATCACTTGGAAGACCATCAGTTTTGACCCAACAGTTAGAAGATGAGTTGGAAGCCAAAATTATCCGATTCGCAGAGAGAGGGTTTCCCTTAACTCCCAAATCCCTAAGAAGAAGTGTCTATTCTTTCGTTGACAAACGAAGAATTCCAAATAAATTTAATAAAGAGAAAAAGGTAGCAGGAAGCGAATGGTACAGATCCTACATGAGGCGCCATCAGAACTTATCTCGAAGAAAAGCACAAAATATGAACCCTGCTCGGGCTCAAAAGTTGAACAAACTTATTGTGGAAGATTATTTCAAGAAATTAGATGCCCTTTTTGAGAAGACGGGATTAAAAAATAACCCACAAACGGTGTATAACATGGACGAAAAAGGCTGTCAACTTACCCTGCATCACCAGCAAAGTGTTATTGCAAAAAAAGGAGCAAAAAGAGTTCATCTAGTGGCTCAAGAGCATGCCGAAAACGTAACTATTGTGGCATGTGGGAATGCTATGGGTCACGTTATCCCCCCCTGATTTTATTCAAATGCAAGAGAATGAAACCAACTTTTTCCGATGGACTTCCTCCTGGGTCTGAGGTTCGCATGACTACTAAAGGGAGTATGACTACTGAGGTTTTCGTGAAATGGCTTCAGCATTTCTCAAAATTTATGTCGGCTCCTCCAGTAATTTTGATTTTTGATGGGGCTTCTTGCCATCTGGACATATCCATTGTTGACAAAGCTGAAGAGTTAGGTATCCACTTGTTGTGCTTACCAAGTAACACAACACATGAATTGCAGCCGATGGACAAGGCTGTATTCAGATTCTTCGAACATTACTGGGACGAAGAACTTCTTCAGTACTGGGAAAACCATCCTGGAAGAAACTTGAACAAGGAAAGATTTTCTGACATATTCACTCCTGTTTGGGGAAGATCAATGACTATAAACAACATATCCAGTGGTTTCAGAGCGATTGGAATTTTTCCGTTTAATAAAAACATTATCCCTGACTACGCTTATGCACCTAGTTTGCCAACCAACAGAGAAATTCCAGAGGTCAACAGAGAAAGTCCAGGGGCCGAAGAATAGAATTCGGAGGATGAGCAGCCACTAAGTTTGTTGATCAAAAACTCGCAGAACAAGAACACGGCTGCTTCCAATTCATTTTCGGAAATTTTGGTAACACCAAATACCGAAAAGTCAAAGACAGCTACAGTGCGGAAGAAGGCTCTAAACTATAAAGCCCAGGAAGTAACAAGAGACCTCTTCCAGAGCAGAGACGTTACTGGGACGAACTGCAAAACACATGTCAGTGGATCCACTTCAACAGGAAAAAAGAAACCAAAAGTCTGTGAACCAAAGCCCATTGCATCCACCTCGCGAGAAGACTTGGATGGCAACTCCAAAGAAAATTGGTATTGCAAATTATGCGAAACTGAATTCTTGGGTGATATGCGTCAGTGTGTTGTGTCTCACCTGGGTGCATGAGGATTGTGTTGGGCTCACACCTGAGGACGAGGATGTCTTTGTTTGTCCGGACTGTACATCCTAAACGAATGGGCCTACTTATCTGCACTACACGAAACAAGGCCCATTTACAAGGTTTTTTAACAACCTAAGAATTTTTGTTTTAGTTTTTTTATCAACGTTAGATATGTCACACTTTACAGTTCGATGTTCTCAAATTTATGTAAAATAAACAGTTCTCAAAAATATGTATTATTTTTTTTGTAAAAACATATAAATCGTTAGGTGTGCCTTATTACCCGCACTTACCTTACGATTCCTACATTCTATTTTTTCAATGAAAAATTTTGGACCATATGGTTTACTTTCTTTTATTTTTTGAATACACTACTATCTCCATCTCCTATTAGCCGCGAATATTTCAAATTGTGCATGTCTACCGAACTTTTAAAACCATCTAAGATTATAGATGATTCCATTGAAGTTGACGTGCTGGTCCAATTTTTATAGCACTGATGATCTGGTACTTCCTTATTGATGCTTCTGAATTTATCGCAAAAGCAACAATATTTATTTTTCACACCAAGATATAATATTTTTTTGGTTCTGGTTCCTATTATGCAGCCTACGCCAGAAAGAGCATTATAATTCGTTTTATAAGATCTTTTTAACCATGCACCATCCACTATGACAGTTGTAAATGGGACTCCGTCATTATCTACATCGCCAGCTGCTTCTGCAAGTTTTCTTTCTTCTGCACCAGCTAAACGCATTTCATTCCAAAAACATTCGTCTATTGTTTTATGTAAAACATTTTGATATTTTATAAACGTTTTTGTTGAAGTTGGGGGTATATCAAGCGACGAAAATAATTCGTTCAGTTGACTGTGACCTATTCCTATTGCAATTGCACCACAAACCACAGATTCATTAATCCCTTTGCAGTTATCAGATTGCGTCGAAATGATTTCTTTTTTATTACAAACACTGCAGATGAATGTCAACGTACTTTTTAAGCCAATTCTTTTTTCGGATATTAGCTGCATATTAAAGAAACTACAGTCAAATCCGTCGTGTTTCATACATTTTAGTGCATCTAGAAAATGCACGAGGTCCACAATGCGACGACCACTAACATATTGTTTCGCTGAATTTTTCGGTTCAGATTCTTTTTCAATATGCAAATCCATTAGTTCTTCTTCTTCAGTGTATTCCATGTTGACCATTCTTCTTTCTTCGTCCAGGGAATTCTCATAATTACTTGGATGAGAAGCTTCACAGCTGTTAATTAAAAAATGAAAACTATAATAATTATAGTGTTAAGAGCCCTCTGTACCCACGTGGTCAGGCGCATAATATTCGTGTTTTGTGCGCCATCACAAAACCCTTTAGAAGACTTATTTATACTAATTACTAATTACTAATAAAGAAATATAACACAGCATTAGTGTTTCAAGGGCATGAAAAAATGGAAAGAAATGCAAATAATGAATTTATTCCGTAAAAACTAGGTCATTTAAAACGGCCAAGGAGCAATGAAATGGATGAAAATGTGGGTTTTCAAATTACTTTTAATAATTATAAATAAAACAATGTTTAATTATAATCTTACCTTGCACGATACAGGCGAACACGTTTTAGCAAGTTCTTTTTGCTCATTCTACGGGCAGAACAAGTTAATTTTCTTTTGGAACGGTTCCCCATTTTTACGACTGCCACAAATTTTCAAATAAAATGCAATAGGTGCTTATTTTACACACAATGTAGCACAACAGCTCTGTTCGAGACCAAACTGCTTGAAAATGATTTGGAAAAGTAAGCCTAAGTCTGAAATATACCTTAAACAGATTAAAGTATTATAAGCTAATCACTGTTTAGGGGCAAGTCTAAGTACCTGCGTCTAAATGTTCCTACATTCTTTTACGTTACAAAAATATTCCGTAGTTATGCAACTTTACGTACATCAAATAGAAATTTATTTTAAGTAAATGCCGATGTCGATTTAAAGTTACGTGGCAAATACCTAACTCCCGAGCAACTTGTCTCTCTACGAGCTTTTCTTCTATAACAAGTGCTTGCTTCATAATTTCAACAGCCGGCCGGTAATGTATAGATTTATGCCAATCTACATTAACTGCCACAGACCTTGCTAATGGTAATATGGACATAGTGGCGGGAAATTGAAAATATGCTTTAAATATATTTTTTCGCTTGTTACATTTGTACTCCGTCACAATTGTCCCCGGTCTCTCCTACAGCTCACCTAATACGAACTCGCAACCTCTAAGAGAACGAGCGTTTGTAACATAAATGTTTGGATTTGCATTGTTTACTGTATTGTACTTCCCGCTTTTAATAATTGCTCACCCGGTGTTAGGCACAAATTATTATTATTTTTAACTTTATGGGCGTGTTTTATAAATACAAATACGTACAAACTGTATATAATTGCAGGAAATAATATTGTGTATGGGCATCTATGCACGCATTTCAGTTTTTATCATAGAAAACGGCTATTTTAAAATTGCATAGTATTTATTACCGGAAATAATTTGATTCTAAACTACTCAAAAATGAATAGGGATATTGTAATATAAAGCGTATATGTTTGTATTTTGCGGCTAATGGTCGTCTATTATTGATAATTAGACCAAGCGGCAATGTTTTATGTTAAGAAACAATAAACAATCGAATCCAGTTGCAATTGTTTAACCATATTAGTGTCAAGTCGAGTTTGCATGTTTGATTGAATAATCTTTCCTGTCTTCTTAAGATATCTTTTTTGTTCATTGCTTTTTTATTCGTGTGTTACATGTGTGTTCTTAATAATATACAACAATGCAGAGAAACCATTTAACAATAGAACAACGAAATATAGCCATTGCTATGCACCAAAGAGCAGATCGCCAGGTCGACATTGCTTATATGTTAGGAACCACGTAGAGCGTAATTTCACGTGCCCTTTCGCTCCTTACAGAAACAGGTACGACTGCAAGAAGGCCTGGAAGTGGAAGTGAGTTATGCCGTTCACTTTACCATTGTTTGAGAGTTTCACCTCTTCGCTAAACAAAACTCTATTTAAAAAAGATGGACCGAAGGAAGTTGATTCTGAAAGAAATTATAAAACTGCACTCTTCTCTGAGGATCATTTGCATGTGCACCAAAGTAACGTTATAGAGATGAAATATGTTTGGTTTCAGAATTCTTCTAACTGAAGTTCTTCCATTCTCAAAGTTGCATGGCTTATTTATACTAAGAACAACGAAAGTTATATCGGGGACTTAGTTAACCCTTGACGAAAATCGATTAAAATCGAAAGTCAACGTTGATAATTTACATCATAATATTAAAACAATGTTTGAAATATTGTTATACTTCCACAAAACTCAATGTACTTCACACACTTAAGGACTATAAAACGGTTTTGTACGAATTAAAGTAATTCTAGATTCTGCATATTTTTGCGTATATCGATTTTTTCTCCAAATAGGAATTTAGTGTAACCATTATAGACGTTATATTACGTTTATATAGCACACAAACAACTCATAATAATAGAACTAGAAAAAAAAACTATTTCTGAAAGTGTCGAAAACGAATTGTGAACAA
>JABXWE010028573.1:0-17377 GCA_014611495.1 Limonius californicus
TGCTCTCGCAATCTTAACTCAATGGAACGACCAGTTTGTCCGATATAGTTTGAGCCACAGGAGCAAGGGATATTGTAGATCCCGGCTGATTTTAAAATTGATATATGATCCTTTACGGATCTGAAACCGTTTCCCAAAGTTTCATTATCCTAAAGGCTGTCTTTATGCTGTACCTTTTAATAACATGCCCAATCTTATCAGTAGTGCCTTTACTGTAAGGTAGAAAAGCTAAGCCTTCCGGAGGTGCTTACGCAGGCAGGGTCTACGAACAAATATTGCTCAAACTTCTAGAGCAAATGCTTGTAAAGGCAGACAAGCTACAGGTCGGTCCTTACCTAATAAAGCTAGGTGTAGTTTCCAAATGACGCCGCGGTCTAAGCCGAAAGTAAATTGTAATACTGACAGTTCGAGAAACCACGTAAGCCTCAAAGAATATACTAAATTAATGTTCATATTACTTACTTAATACTGAAGAGGGAATTTGGAATTTTAAGCATAAATTCTAAAGAAGTGTCGAAACAGCAAGTGAAAGTCGAGATTTCGAATAAAAACAAATCAATTAAAAATTACAATGAAAATTTTGAATTTAAAATCTAAATTTGAAGTTGACGTCCTAATTTCGTAATTCAACTTAAAATCTGATATTACAGAAAATGGGATGTTGTAGGTTTTAAGCTGAAATATGGAGATTGAAGATTAAAGTTCGAGTTTAAAGTCAAAATTACTAGCTTGAGACTGCAACAATTGCAATATTGATGTTACAGCTTGATATGTATAAAAAAAAAAACGAAAAATATTGCATTGTCATTTCCTGTTTGCGTCAAACTTACAAGTCTGAAATGTTAATTTCGAGATTAAAGTCGTAAAAAATATATTCTAACTATTAGAAATTAAACTAGTCTATATTAAATTAGTCGAAAGGCACTCTTCAAATATTTGAACTTAAAAATTAAAATTGTCATTTTAGGATTAACATTAAATGAAAAAAGGCCAAAAACGTAAATATATATGTGCAATTTCGAATTTAATGCGGCAAAGCCGAGATTACATTAAATATTTCAAGCGTCAAACCGAAATTTTAACTTTAAAATCGATGTTTCCACGGTTAACTCGAAATATAAGTATTATTTCATGTGGTTGCAGACCCCTTCATTTACTAGTAATCGTTCTAAGTTTTTTCAAAATTCTAAGTATGCTGCATTAATATTGCTACACCCACGGATGACCTCACAACTACCTAGTAGCAAGGATATATGGACGAAAGGACGCCTAGGTAAATGTAGAAATTTAGAAAATGATGTCATTTCGTAGTGCATTCTGAAAGTCAACTCCGTCACGCTAAAAAGAGAATTTAGCGTAAAGTTAGAAACATATTTTTCAACAAAACCACGCGTAATCGATGCAAGGAATTCGTCGCTCTTAAACCATCATTTTTCTAAATAAACCTTTTTTTTTGTTCCTCCGTGGAACTTACGACTTCATAGGAATTACCCGAAAATTACTCACATTTAAGTAAAAACTGTTTCGGATTTTCAGATGTAACAACGATTGTATTTGCATGTACATTAAGAGCAACAAAAAATAATGAGCGTTATTATTATTTAGTTACTACCGCAAATTGCATAATTAACCTATTTGCTCCCAACCTTTGCTCGTTAACCGCTTATAAGTAACACCAACTTCCAAGGCCAGCCCATAAAGCCTTATTTTTTCCCATTAGATTCGATTCTTTTTTCTGCGAATAGTTTGATGATTGCACAAGCTAAAAGGTGAAAGAACGGGCGGGTCTGGTCGGTCTCGCGTTCGGCACATGATGTAATCATTACAATTACCCGCGAAATCCTTGACCTTATTGAAGAAAATTGCGAATTGTACTAGTGTATCAGCTGAAAGCGACGCCATTAGAACATCTGGTCTCTTACTTTTTTTGCACAAATTTCCGACAGATTAATTTTTATCACTCCCCCCCCTTGTCCTTCAATTTGCTTAGTTAACCGTGCTCACAAACAATACATTAATCATCTAAATTGTTATTAATGACATTTGCGTAAAACGTGCCTACCGCCAATTATGAATTATTATTACGAAAGCAAAATTTCGTGCAAATATTGGCCATTGTTTATATCATTAGCATAATAACTAAAACAGCAGCATGAAAAGTCTAGTTCAAGGTAAAATTTTACACACCTGCAAAGGGTTACGTAATAAGGTGCTTTGTATTCAAATATTATGAGTACATGGAATAATTATTACAGTAACGTGTTCGTATGGAGCAGGTACACAAACGCGGACGGGTTTTAAGTAGAACTCCCCCGTATAACCAAGACAATTTATAGTTCAAGCAGCTCATTAACTATGTAACTTGTTCTTGTACACCGTAGCCCATATTCTTGTTTCTCATTGATTTCGTTCTTTCAACAAAGTATGCAATAATAGCGGTTGCTGTTACCATCAATGGTATGGCTCTGATAATGTATTAACTATTAGAAATAACATAAATGTTAAATATTAATATTAATTTTAGGAGAGTTTAATTACAGTTATCAAAAACTTCGGTAGGTAAACCATGTTAAGCAATTGTGAACAATAATGTACCTCATACCAAAAGCTATCTGGAAACTGCATCTGCTTACTCGTAAACTATTTAGATAACCTTGAAATTACTTTCAGACTATTCTGGTACTGCCCAGATTACTTCGGGACTACCCAGACTGCCTCTAAAATATCTTTGCATCACCTAGACTACTTCAAGTCTACCCAGAATACCTCGAAACCACCTGCGGACTATCCAAGCTTATAAGATCACTACCATACTACCCAGATTAGCTTAAAAATCATTTAGAGGCCACCCAAACTACACCTACACTTCCCCGGAATACATGGACTACGTCAAAACTATTACCGAACTACCCATATGCTTTCACGACTACTCAAACTATTGAGAAACTAAACTTTTGACTACTTAAGACTAAATCGAATTACCTCTTTTGTAGCCTACACAAGTCCCTTCTCGGGACTACTCAGCTAACTCTAGCCTGCTTAGATTAGCTCTTCACTAACCTTTTAAGAATAAGCTGATACTTTGGAAAGGAGAATTGAACGAAAACACATAGACATGTTCTTGTGCTTTTCAGGATTTACTAAACAAAATAATATAGATTTCTGGTTATTTAAAAACATCACTTCCCGTCATCTGATAAAATTGGGAGAAAACTTTTTGAAAAAGTTCGAAAAATTCCAGATAATGAATTAGGTTTGATCTGTGATCCATTTTCGTTTGGTATTTTTAATTCCAATATCCCTTTCAATGAAAAAGAACAGTTAATTGATGTTTCAAACGACGAAACACTGCGCATTCAATTTAAGTCTTTGACATGCCAAAAATTTTGGTTATCGATTGGAAACGAATATGTCGATTTGAAGAAAAATATAATCAATATTTTGATTCAGTTTGCATCGACCTACTGTTGTGAACACGGCTTTTCAAAATTAGTTGCCATTAAAACAAAATATTGATCTCGATTGGATCCGGAGGATGACTTACGGCTTGCGATTTCCAATACAAATCGAACATAAAAGCAATCATGAGCTCTTTGCAAACGCGTACCTCAAACATTAGTGCAAATCCCAGAAAGAATTTTACTTTAACTACGTGACGGTTAAAAAAACGTCTACCGTCTATCAAGCGGTCGCGACAAAATTTTATAAAAAATGGGTGGTCGAAAATGAAAATAGTTTGCGCACCACTGCTATAGACTACCAAGAACTACACCCGAACTACTGGCGTAACTTCGGCATTACTTCGAAACTCTATCTTTACTGCTCAGACTAACACAAATCTAACTGTTTTTGAGCCTACGTCGGGCCTACACAGGCTTAGACAAATATTATTTGTCTGAGTACACAGGGTACCTCGGGATTTCCTAACTACCTCCAGATTGCTCAAACTAGCTCTTCACTGCCTGAACTAACCTGAAACGTACCAAATATCTTCAACGCTGGTCAGACTATTTTCAAAACTAACTCTAGGCTATCCAGATTACTTACGGGCTACCTAAATCCTAGTTTTCTGGACTACCAAAAACTACACCCGGACCCGGGGTAACTTCAGCACTACTTCAAAACTTCATCTTAACTGATCGGACTATAATAAATCTACTTGTTTTTGACCTACCACTGGACCCCCTAACTACCCCTAGATTGTTCAAACTAGCTCTTCAGTACCTGTACTAACCTGAGAGATACCAAATATCTTCAATCCTGGTCAGATTATTTTTAAAACTAACTCTAGGCTATCCAGTCTACTTCCGGGCTACCAAAATCACATCTGGACTTCTCCTGTACGAGCTACGTTAGTACTTAACAAGCTATCTCGGGACATCCAGAGTTTTTGCAACGATTTCTTCAGTACCTCTGAACCACCCGCAGCAACTTGAGACCTTCAAGACTACTTCGAATACATCCAGAATACCCAGATCATTTATAAAAGCCACTGGGCTACCACGGAACTCTTTAATCTACCTCCAGACCTACCCAGGCTACCTTGAAACTACCTACAAACTACGTTAGAACTAAAAAAGCCCACAACGAATTACGTCTGGAATGCCAACACTACCTCACAACTACCCGAGATTACCCAATCCTCTAAAGTCTAAACTATTTCGAGACAATCCAGACTATCTCAAAACTATCCCGTACTACTCGATTTTTCGGAGGTTGTCTATTAAAAGAATAGTCCAAAACAATTGTTTCAACATCCAAAACATTTAAAAGGCTTACTGAGCGGCCGTTAGATGCAATGAGCCTTCAATAAAGGGAATCAAGTATTGAGTTGTGGCTAGCTCAAACGGTTGTACCACAACCAATAATACACAACTGACTCATGCGGTTAGTGACATTTGACAATTAACTGTCAAACTTTGTTTTGAGGTTTGTCGACAATAATTATTATTTGCTAATATTTCCCTATTCTGCTTTTGTTACTAATTAGAAAAAACAGATTTTTTTACTTTTCGCCAGCAGGTCAGGCCCGATGAATTCATCTTTAGACAGCCATTTTGGATTTTTTATGGTTAATAGTTTCTCAATAAACTTTATTTTCAACACTAGTGGCAATTATTATTTAAATACACATTAATCTAACCTTTGGGAAAAGCAACCATAACTACCAAACTCATGATACGCTATTGTTGATTCTACTAAATTATCTAATTCTTGTTCTTACAAATGGACTAGCGCCGGTTTGTTGCATTGAAATCCATGTAATCCATGTATGTTCATTTTCGACAAATCAGTGAGATATGCAATAGTAAACTAATATTATTTTTAAATTGATGGTAAGAATAGATTTATCAGTTATATTAATTTAAACGACCTATGTTGTGCACTTGTGCGAAAAAGTGCATAAGGAGCGTAGTCTAAAAGAAAGATTTTGGTGGTAAATTTTCACTTAGATGTAAAAAATTTATTATTTTATTGTTAAGTTGTAAAGTATTTATTTAATGGTGTCGCGACTTCTGAAAGCCTAAACATAAAACTAAGCCACATAACAATGTTTCTGCTCTAAAACACATTTATTGTACATATTTAAAGAGCTATCTTTGTTGACACGTTTGTGATTTATTCCATTGTTGTAAAACCGGAAGTTTATATGAACAAATAAAAGTCTAGAAATGATCACACGAACTGGACAAGGTATGTTCCACATGTACTACTATTTTTATTTCACACCAACTTAGCATACGTTATTCGTCGTAAGTGCGTTATTTCTCGGAACGATTAGGTTCGATCAAAGTTCAAATGAAATCATGAGACACTTTTCATGTAACCGGGTGCCTGCTGGTCTGGCACTCGGCCTCAGCTCGTTCTAAACGTTTTCAAAACAAATCGCAAGTTTTTCCGCTACAGTCAGTAGCACTTGTTTACAAAAAATGTTATTTCACATGAGTAATTAATTTGTAATTATATTGTAAAATATTGCAAAAAAAGAAAATTTAGAGGAATCCCACTCTAGAATTCTAAGTATAATGAACTGTTTTGTAAGTGTCAGCACTGACGTATCAATACTATTTTTGAAGGACTATGTTTGCAGTATTTTTAGAAAGTAGAAGACTTCCATGATAGACAGATTTTGCTTATTTACGTATTAGCAAAAAAATAACTCTGCCGTGGAATAACAATTTTATTTTGCTTGCGGGAATTAATCAGTTCTAAATTTTGATTGTTAATGTTCTGATTAGCACATTAATGCTTGACATTCGTAAGAGAAAAAAATAGTTATCACCATTGAACAATAGCACACAAAACCTATCTCAGAAAATTCGATAAGACAACAGAAAAGCTATTGTAGGAAAACTGCCTATGTCTTGCAAGTAAACAAGTTTCCATTAGCTATTTCTCAACACTATCCAATATGTATGGATGTAAAAATATTTTATTTTAATAATTTACGCAACGTGTAACGCCAATATTCGGTCAAGATGAACCATCGAAACAAAATTAAATATCCTAGCTTGCCTCTGAGTGGTATAACCTTTACCGAAATAGTTTGATAAATTCCAATTTAAAGTTTGGGTGCTTACATTGAATTTAGTCAACAATATGAAGTAATTATTTTGGACAAGTAAATTCACAAATAATGAACATTTGAATGGCGCATTATTAATGTATTTCTTTCAATCGATGAATTCTTTATTTCAATCGACTGACCCCAAACGAACTGTTTTCAAGTTTGATCTACTTATCAAACAAGTAAAGTAAGTTGGAAACATCCTGCGGTAAATAACATTTTTCTGCAATTCTATTTTATATAAAAGCTGTCTCTAGAAGTTCGGTACAAAACGCTACCACATATTCTTGAGATCAAAATAGGATGGGTTAACCCAACTTACCTAAATACAAAAGTGTACGTATACGGAGTTACAGCCTTCTAAAGTGAGACTTTCGTCCGAGAGTCCGATCACTTTTCTACATATAATTATGGTAATAGTTGGACTAATGTTTTTTGGGCATACGTAATTTATCAAGGTTTCAGGTAAGAGCCTAGTTTCGTTTACAATGGGAATTAAACTAGCAGCATAGATTTAGAACAACTTAATACCTACCCATAGTACAAAGTTTCCAAATTTCATGAGATATCGATTTTACAAAAAAATTTAATTATCTCAATAACGGTTGGGTTTGTCGACAAGAGTACCTTTTTTGAGTATTTTTACATGCCGAATAAGATTGTTTTGTCAAAAATAATAAAAACAGAATAATTCAAGTTATTGTAGAAAACAGTACCTGATCTTCCCATTTGAGACGCCTTCGGTGCATTTATTAAAACGAAACTAGGCTCTAACCTGCATTGTTGATGAATAAGGTATGCACATAAAATTTCAAACCATTGGTCCAACTATTATCATAATTATGTGCAAGAATGTGATCGGAAAAATGTCACTTTAGAAGGCTGTAACTCCGTAACAGTACCCGTTTTTATATAGGTAAGTTAAATCGTCCTATTTTGGTCTCAGGAATATGTGGTAGCATTGTGTACATACCTTTTAGAGGTATAAACATAGGTAATCAACACTACCAGTAATCTTAACAGTGCTGTGGTTTCTCTGATCCGAACGCCCTCCAGTAATTCAAACACCACGAAAGTTGTTTATGTGTTACTCTTTACTAAAATGCAGTGAGTATTCGAAAGTATCTTCACTCTTCTTCTTTTCTAAGAGAGAAGATACTTTCTAATACTGACTATGTGGTAGCGTTGTGTACACACCTTTTAGAGGTATAAACATAGGTAATCAACACTACAAGTAATCTTAACAGTGCTGTGGTTGCTCTGATCCGAACACCCTCCAGTAATCAAACACCACGAAAGTTATTTATGTGTTACCCTTTACTAAAATGCAGTCAGTATTAGAAAGTATCTTCACTCTTTTTCTTCTCTACGAGAGAAGATGCTTTCTAATACTGTCTATGCGGTAGCATTGTGTACACACCTTTTAGAGGTATAAACATAGGTAATCAACACTACCAGTAATCTTAACAGTGCTGTGGTTTCTCTGATCCGAACGCCCTCCAGTAATCAAACACCACGAAAGTTATTTATGTGTTACTCTTTACTAAAATGCAGTCAGTATTAGAAAGTATCTTCTCTCTTCTTCTTCTCTAAGAGAGAACATACTTTCTAATACTGACTATGCGGTAGCATTGTGTACACACCTTTTAGAGGTATAAACATAGGTAATCAACACTACAAGTAATCTTAACAGTGCTGTGGTTGCTCTGATCCGAACACCCTCCAATAATCAAACACCACGAAAGTTATTTATGTGTTACCCTTTACTAAAATGCAGTCAGTATTAGAAAGTATCTTCACTCTTCTTCTTCTCTACGAGAGAAGATGCTTTCTAATACTGACTATGCGGTAGCATTGTGTACACACCTTTTAGAGGTATAAACATAGGTAATCAACAGTACCAGTAATCTTAACAGTGCTGTGGTTTCTCTGATCCGAACATCCTCCAGTAATCAAACACCACGAAAGTTATTTATGTGTTACCCTTTACTAAAATGTAGTCAGTATTAGAAAGTATAGTAAAGCAAAAACAAACCATATATCTACTGCTTAAATACAAGAATACTAAAACGTAAATATTATACGTTTATACTTGAAAACATGGGTATAAGAATTCGAAAAATGTAACGGGTGTTCAAAAAAACGGGACCAATTGGGCCATGAGTGATTTTTCTAATGTAAACGCATGACATACCTTACTATGTAACGCACTTGATTGTCGGTAATATAGATTCCTCTATCGGTTGTACACAATTTCACTTGTATTTCCAACTTTTCTCTGCAAGTACACAGAAATATATTTTTAGAAATATTTTTACCTGGGTAGGTTTTGATTCGAAGAGATCTAGGACGCGGGTGTCTAAGCATCTCTTTGCACTCAGACCATATTTGGCCCACTGTACCCCTTACTATAAATTTTGTCTATCTGGGGTAGTTCCAACCTTACTCATACTTTTATCGTCGCAAAATGATGTGTATACGTTAGAACAGAAAGCAGTTACAATCAATTGCTTCTCTCCTGATGGGACGAATATTAATGAAATTTGGAGATGTATAAATACTACAAAAAATCCTTAATCAGTCTGTGAACTTGTTTCGTGGAAAACAAAGCGTTACTAGAAACAAGTGTAGTGAAACCTACTACGAAAACTCATATTGGTAAAAACTTCTAAAATTTCAATTTCTGATTATTTTATCACAACAAATGCATGTTTTTATGGGAATAGATCACATATGTTGTATAACAATATGCATGTACATATTAATTGACTGACAAATTAGCAAGTGCATTAGAACACTTTTTAAAATGTTTTGTAGAAGCTGATGGACAGTTCCAGTATTTGTTTTAATAGATTATTTCATTTTATAGTTGGTTTGTTAAAACCAACGTAATGTTTATAAATATACATAGTTATGTGTGTACACCAAGCTGGTACGATACTGTAACAGCCCTATAATCTGATTGTGCCTGTATTTACATATTCAAAATTAAAATATTTATTGGTTTTTAAATTTAGATCTGCAATATAATTTGACATCTGTCACTGTTACAGAGATTATATTTATAATTAATTTAAGACGCTCGTTCTGATTTTCATCGAAGGTAGCTCAGAGGTAGTGTTTATCAAGAGGTAATTTAGCGTACACAATTGATTAACGTCGCGTAGCCTTTGTTTTTGATGGCTAATCCTTATCTAAAATTTTGTTCAACATGCTGTATGTGCTAACATTTCCGGTATGGCATTCACTTTAATTTAATTACTTGTCAATTCGCATATTTCCAAGTACCTATTTTTATACGATCCTCGTTCAAATCAAGTTAGAAGCCAAGTTTACAAAAGTGAGAAATAAAACCGCTTTGTTATATGTTTTTCTTTTATGTTTTATTTCTGTCACTAACCCTCGCACTGAATTATGGAAGGGGCCGGACTAGAACTAGATTTTTGTGACTAGCACCTAACCTGTGCCAAAAACCCGCCTTTCAGAAAATAACTCAATAAATCAAATACGGTTGAAAGACGTATTGGACCGCGATTCTAAAAACAATACATCTAAAAAAAAGTATGCCCATTATGTACCTACCCTATGTACCAAAAATCTGGTGATTTATATGCTGCCATACTTTAATAATTCCATTGGGTCGGTTTTAAATGGCAAGAAAGTGTAACAAATTAGAGATGCAGAACTTTTAAATGAGATTCCTTTAAATTAGAATTCTGAATGAACGGTTAGTTTGTTACGCAAGCTGAATGAGCAAGGCCTTGTTTTATACATCATCCTTGTATTTTAAAAGAGCACATCGATCATGAACAGTTGAATAACGCTAGGTGCGTTATTATTTTGTTTATTTACGCGTACGCTTATTCATAATCATCCATTACCCGGAGAAAAAACAAAACAATAGAAAGCGGCGAATGAGGTTTTATTGTTAACAAGAGCAAACCGGACGGAGAAATTATATATCATTCATAATTTGTTACTTTCACTGTAAACGCGCGATCATGAAACTTTTTAATATCAACGGAAATTTCATTGTCACATGCCACAGAGTGACGTCACAATAATTAAAGCGCTAATCATATGGGATCGATTCACGAGTGTCTTTAAATGTAAACTCAAAAACCAACAGAGACTTGATTCACAATACGTAATGCAATCGTTATTTTACCTTGTCGTACTCGTATTTACATGTAAGTAACATCCACAAACATTTATATCTATTTCAAACAAAGATAAGAAAGCAGCACAAATTTCCAAAACACTAAAAAACTGTACAGGATGTAAATGTGTCCAACGGCAACTCGAAAGGTCCCACCAAAACACTTAACAACGTGAAACACACTCGACTTTACAGTACATAATACCGTGGGTGGATCCACATATAATAATCTAAAAAAATACTGCAAACGGCACTGACTCACAGACCACGTGGAATCGCGAAAATCTGCGGTATATTCACTCAGTCTACCATTTCCAAGGCAAACCGATGACTGGAAATTTTCGTTAGCCGAGCAAAAGACCAACACGCTTTAGTTCGCTGTATCAACGATAGAGGCGCACAGGTGAGAAACAGCTGACTAACGCTTACTATGTTGCCAACTTTAACGTCCATAAATTAAACAATCGATAAGGGGAGGGGGAAGACAATAAACATTATTATCAAATTAATCAAAAACGAAAAAGTATATAGCAGTTCCAACAAATTGCAAGTATCACCTAATAACCTACAAAAAAGCATTCTGTTACAACTTGTTGCTAACTTGACGGGTGATGGCTCACAATCCGTTATCACTTATCATACACAAACAACCAAGTAAAAGCTTTTTATGGCATTCAGCAGATAAGAATTCCTTTTTATGTGTAAACCAGGAACGATGAAGTAATATTTAAATATAAAATAACTATTGTTGAAATTAGGAACAAAAGTTTTCATATAAAACTATTTTACAATATTTATGTTTAATACATCAAGAGCCCCCGTAGAGGCTTCCAAAAATTGCCTTAGCGGCCGGTATTTCACGGCCTCTAGGCGGGGTATTGGTAAAAGTTTTCAACTAGCAATAATCGCACCTCGGATTAACCTCATTGGTTACGATATCGCCTCTGCGCAAAGCTAGAGGTTGAACATATTACTTCACCTTATATACAGTTCTTACATTACATTCAAATGCAAGAGATATGGCAACCGCCATCTACTGGCGATATTTTGTAACTACATCGTATTCAAGTTGACGAAAACTACTTTTTATATTTTAAATAGGCGGGAACCATCTACTAATTTTAAAATAATCCTATAACAAACTTAGAAATTTAATAAAATATTTTTTATAAAATTATTATTAATTATATTTTTATGTATCAATTCACTCACCGAATCACTTTCATTATTAAAATCCCAGGACGGAGCAGGTGAAGCAGATCTGCTGGAGTAATCAAAGTGTTGACGTAGAGAAGGAGATTCTTCGAGGGCATGATCTTCGGGGATGCTAGCAAAGGGCTGTCCTCGGCAACGGGGAACGGGTGAGGTTGGGGGTCCGGACCCCTCACTTGAGGGTCCGCTTGCTACTACGGTCACATTGAAGCGACGACTATTACTTGTTGTTGCTTGTGAACCTGAAAGCAAAATAAGGATATTTTTATATGTACAGAGGTTAGTAAAGAAGTTTAAGCTGTGAGCTAAAAGTGAATTGAATCCGATTATATAGCGTAAAATATTGGTTACCTACGTAAAATTATGGTCTCGATGAAATATTTACCATTAACAAATGAGTTCAAGCATATCAAAGTGATATAACATAGAATTAAAATACAGTACAAAAATATAATCATAATTATATAACTACAAAAGCCAAAATCATAGGCACATGGAAATATTTATTTTACCTCTTTGCATTTTTAAGATCAATAACAATATTTTAACAGCAGGTAGGCGATTGCACTGCAGAAGCAATATAAACTGATACGAGATAATACAGATTTAGTACTTCTTTAGCTCACTTATTCTGTTTTTAGTTAGTGTTTAAGTCATGAAATCTTATCTTAATTTTCTTTTATCTACTCAAACAGGTGCTTAAGCAAGTGGAGTCGCGCTGAATTCCTAAATGTAAAGCTATCTAACTCATTCAAGCGAAATCACACAAAAACGGAACGTATTTTTAATCACTCATAAGTATATTCGAATATTATTAATGTTGATAACCTTTTCATTGATACTATAGAATCACCTTTTGTAGTGGGTACCGATTGCTTATGTTGTATAATAATCGACCTAGATTTTACCCATTCTGGCAAAGTTTGTAAATGGTAAATGGTGCCGTAAAAAACTAAAAATAGGGCTTTCACACTGTATTATAATATTAAACAAAGCATATTTTGTGCTTTATAGCAGAAAAAGTACTTTAAAGTTAAGACTATTCTAATAATTGTCATACATTCTGGATTTTGCAAAACCGTACCTATTCGGAGTATCAACAAAACAACAACAATTCATGAAAACATGAGTCTGGTAATGCTTTACTACGGAGTTACAACCTACCAGAGGCAATAGTTTACTTAATTTTTATATACGCTTCTGGTTTAGGTCCTAGTTTCTTCATAAATTAGTATTAAAGTGGGTACCGCAATATTATTAAACTGTTGGAATTAAATTTGTGTAGCTCTGCAATCTAGTAACCAAGCATAATTGATTGTTGATTTGAAAGAGCGAGATCTAGGATTAATTTAAAAAGAAATTAAAAAATAGTAGCAGCCACTGACATTCAAAACAAAATTCATTAAAAGCAACTAACTAAAAATTAAGAATAAAGTATTATTTACTTAAAAGATAACAACATTAAATTGTTGTATTTGTTATAATAAACGGAATTTGTTGTGAAAAATTACATCAAACTGTCACTATAGACAGTTTAAAAAATGCAGTAATTATTAATATCGTAGATTTAAGGCTGGCGTTTACATTGCTAACTTATTTCCTTTTCTTAAGACTAAGACTGTAGATGGAAACATGCTCAATATTTTGTGTAATTCTTGTATGTCTCAATAAATGCTGATAAAATTATAAAATATTAAATAAATTTAAAGTTCTTTTGATCACTAGGTAGATACATGATACCAGTACCAATACTTTTTTATCTAGTGATCATAAAATATTGAAAACGGTGTGACAAGAATTAATATTTTCTATGAAACTGTAAACCTAACAGAAGAATGTAGGCAACACGTCGTGCGATAAGCGATAAGCAGATTGAAGATTGACAGCGAAATCCAATTTTAAAAAGTTAAACTATTTTTGAAATAAGAACTTCCTATGTGCGTTTTATATGCTTTATTCAGTAAATCAAATGTCTAAAATATGTGAACACTATCGCACAGTAATCGGTAATAATCTATTATAATCCGCTTACGCTGCAAGCATACGCCTAGAATATTAGATAACCCAATATACAATAGGGTGAAATTAATTTTTATATGTATGCTCTTTGGTTTTAGGTAAGTGCCAGAATACAATACTACAATGTAGAATTAAAATTCAGTTCTACAAGTTTATGGGCCTAATTTCAATAGTAATTTATGTAGAAACTATGGACATAAACTAAACGTGGTTTAACACTTCTTGACTACATATTCCACTTAGTTCACCTTGAAATTATGTCATCGACTTTCGTAACACCCTGTATAACATTGTTAGTAGTTACGTGCATTAAACATTTTAAGTAGGTATACTTGATTTGCTCCAAGATTAGTCTGAGGAATGCCATTATCTAGTTTATAAATATTTCCCGTCAGGTATGGGATTGCAATAATGCATAATGAGAAACAAGTCATTAATTTGGGGACACTTCTATTATCGTTATCTTCATTTAGCCTTTTTTCCACTGTGCGCATTTTTTTGTTAATGATAATGTAACAAGAGTATAGGTGCTAGACGTTCAGATTCCTTTTTTTTCATAAAAAAAAATTGTACTATTTATATTCGTGAATATATTCAAAAATTTAACAGCTTTTTTTATTGCCAGCGATTAGCTCTGGTCCATTCGTAGGAAACATGAACTATACATAGTGAGTTGCAAAAGCAACTTCATTGTGCCACCCACGCATCTCTTTTTCCATTTCCATAGACTTGATGAGTAGCTTTAATTTTTGCAAATCATCTCAAGGGGACTCCAAAAAACTTTCGCTACGTAGCGTCTATCCGAAATGGCCCTTGATCAAAACCCAAATCAGAAGTACACAAAAACTATAACATTTTCGGATTTTTGGAAGTATGACTCCATATATTTGACAATTCATAATTATTTATAAAATACTAGAGAACCGTATCTTTACCGATTTATATTGCTACCCATGATAGAAAGATAAGCATTTTACGTGACAAGATAGTAAACTTATGAGTTTTGTTATTTCTTATCTTCTTCTTCTTAGCGGTGCCGTCTTCATCCTTGAAGGTTGGCAACAAATTGGGCAAAAGCGTTTCTGTTCTTGGCTGTTCTTGTTAGAGAATTGCTGTTCATTCCTGTCCAATCCCGAATGTTCTTGAGCCACGAGTACTTCCTTCTACCTGGTCCTCTCTTCCCTTCTATTTTTCCTTCCATAAGTAGTTGCAAAAGTTCGTATTTGTTGTTACGGCAAACGTGTCCAAGGTAAGATGTTTTTTGTTCTTTTACTGTACCTAATAGTTCTCTGTCCCTTCCCATTCTTCTTAATACTTCTTCGTTTGTGACATGATCCATCCATGATATACGAAGCATGCGTCGGAATATCCAGAACTCAAATGCCTGTAGTTTCTTTTCTATATTCTTTATCATAGTCCATGTCTCTACACCGTAGACGTAGAGCATGTAGAAGAATAGTGGATCGTGGTGTGTAACACTTTAATCTTTAAATAATAATGTACTTTTGATAGATTAATATTTAAAGGTATATTTGTAAAAAACGTTTGAAAGAACATTAAAAGTTACAATTCACTTGTTAATGAATTAATTCGCAAAACCACAGCAACTAGATGGATAAGTATTTCTAACACTCCCACTTAATGAAACATTGAAAGAAACCTATTTAAACACTAGTTAACATTATTTCAAGTTTCATTACAAACTAAATTACAATTTACTAGTCCCATGTTTTTAGAACAGAACACATGTTTATCTTTTGGGACTGCTTTTGTAAGATTATCTGCTATCATACATTCAGTAGATAAGTACTTAATATTAACAGATCCATCTTGGAGTTTTTCGCGTACATAGTGGTGACGCACGTCTATATGTTTAGACCTTGCTTTAAAACCATCACATTCAGCAAATTTTATTGCACTTTGGTTATCGCACATTATATTTACCGCGCTATCACTTACTAAAGGTTTAAATTCTTGCGCGAATTGTCTGATCCACATCGCTTCTTGCAGTGATGATGAAAGTGCCATATATTCCGCTTCCATACTTGACAAGGCCACTGTTGGTTGCCGCTTTGACCCCCATGAAATTGCACCGCCCGCAAGCTTGAATAGGTACCCTGTACATGAACGCCATTTATCTACGTCTGACGCCCAGTCAGCGTCTGAATATCCATGTAAATCACCAGCTTGTGAATATTGTAGTTTTACGTCTGCAGTACCGCGCAAGTACCGAAATATTCTCTTCACAGCCTTCCAGTGAGCTTCGCCGTGGTTATTATTAAAACGACTGACATCATTTATAGCAAACGCAATATCGGGTCTTGTGCCTTGTACCAGGTATAATAGGCTACCTACTGCCTCTTGATAAGGTATCTTACCTGTTAAATTATTATTATTTACCTGTTTACCATCTCAACTGACAGCTTTTGATTAGGATCACTTGGTGTTGCAATTGGTTTACAGTTTTTCATGTTGAATTTGGTTAAGATTTCGTTTATGTATTTAGTTTGATCTAGACTGATTCCGTCTGAATTATATGTAATATTTAGACCAACACAGTTTTTAGCGTTGCCCATATCCCTCATTAGAAAGGTTTCACTTAATGAAGCTTTTAACTGATTTTTCATCTGCTCATCATTCCAAAATATCAGTAAATCGTCTACGTATATGGCTACGATTAACTGTTTATTTGCACTGTAGTAAACACACGGATCTACCCGTGATTTTATCAAACCATATGATTTTAAGAATTCATCTAATTTTAAATTCCATTCTCTTCCACTTTGCTTCAAACCGTAAATGGCTTTACGCAACTTACAAACTTTGTTTGATTTGTCTTGGTAACCTTCAGGTTGTTCTAAATAAATTTCTTCATGTAAGTCACCTTGTAAGAATGCCGTGATTGCATCCATCTGATCAATGTTTAAGTTATTTTTCGCTGCAAGTGCTATTAAATAACGTATTGTTGCATATCTTACTACAGGTGAATACGTCTCAGTATAGTCAATCCCGTATTTTTGAGAACAACCTTTGGCTACTAATCGTGCTTTATACTTAACAATTTTACCATCATTTTCTTGTTTTGTTTTGAAGATCCACTTACATTTTATGGTCTTTTTGTTTTCTGGCAATTCTGTAAGTATCCATGTCCTATTTAATTCTAAGGATTTCATCTCCGAATCCATAGCTTCCTTCCAAAATTGTTTATCATTACTATTTAGTGCTTCTTCTACTGATTGAGGGTTTGTGTTATCATCAGTACTTGCTAAATATACAAAATCACTTAACCTTCGAGTCTTTCGAGTTCGATTTGATCTTCTCGGTTCTTCAGCAACTTGTTCTATTTCTTCTTCTGGGATGTATGACTCGTCATCTGAATTTATTTCTTCTGGTTCGTCGTTTTCTTCATCAATATCTTC